>JAODAL010003728.1:0-168254 GCA_025379985.1 Phyllomedusa bahiana
TTGAAAAAACATAAAATTGTATTAAATACTTAGTTTTTTCACACAAACAAAAATTTGGGGAGGGGGGGCCACACACATATTTGTTCTATGATAGGTTTCTGTCAAATAGGTGAGTATAATTTCACCATCAGCAAAATAGAGATCATTGACTGCACTCAAAAATATTGCAAAAAATTACTTTTATTGTGATCCATAGACTCCAGAAAATATACATAGAGTAAGTGACTCAAAAAGGGGAATGTTTGGTCGTGTTAGACCTTTTTCAAAAGTCACAAGCGCTCCATAGGCTCCGTCGTTCACAGCCAATGCTCCGGACACCGCCCTGATCCTGCCCCCACACGCGGGCGGCCGAGCTCACCATCTCTCCTGTCTATTTCCTGGCGCCAATCGCTCCGGGAAATAGACGGGAGAGATGGGGAGCTCGGCTGCCCGCGTGTGGGGCAGGATCGGGGCGGTGTCCGGAGCTTTGGCTGTGACCGCCGGTGCCTATGGAGCACACGTGACTTTTTGAAAAAGGTCTAACACGACTGAAACGTCACATTTTGAGTCACTTACTCTATGTACTAATTCTGGAGTCTATGGATCACAATAAAAGTAATTTTTTGCGAGATTTCATCACAAACATCAGCATAAGCAGCCAAACTCTGAATTTCATAACTAAAAATGCACTATGTCTTATTTTCGGGGGTGTCTTATTTTCAGGGAAACAGGGTAAGCGGTCCCTGGTTGATTGGGGTTGAGGCTATAGCTCCTGCAGAAGTCGTTGTACCCATAAAGTGGGGTCAACCATCCCTTCTGCAGACTCAGAGAAGGAAGAATCCTACCAGGTTTAATACCTTTCTGAGGTAAAGAATTGCACTTTGGTTTTCACCCTACACCTTGTCTTCCTGCTTGTTTATTATCCACTGCACCGACACCATGGACGCATTCCACACAACATCTACACACAGTGAAGGGGAATAACATGAAGAGAGAGTGTGTCCTGGGGAAGCTGAGGAGTAGAAATCCCATAATCTCTCCTCAGCATCTGCAGCGTTTCCCCAACTTCAATTGTGTGTGACTCCAGGGCAGTAAGTGAGGTTAGGAGGAAGGGCCACCATGACATTGGTGTAATCCCCTCCCCAGCCTCTCCTTTGCTCTTTCTGGGTCATCACATAGACTTCATTTACAAACACCACAATGTGAACAACAGTTTGTTTTGTCTCCGGGTCACTATCGTATCTATCTTTAAGGTAGATTGGCTAGGTGACTACAGCACAGTAGAAAGTGGCCAACTGCAGGAAAGTGCTCAGCCTTCCTGCACTATTTATTTAGGCAGATCAAACCGGTGCCTAACAAAAATCTGGAACTTATCTGCAGTATCTGACTAATTACTAAGGAGTACAGAGGACAGGAGTAGGAGGAGGGCACCTGGAGTTGAATACTCGCTCAGCAGTGAGTATGGGGTTTTACTAGGCGGGTTTAGAGCAGCTGCCTGAGAGGAGAGGTGAACCCCTGAGCTTGTAAACGGCTTTCAGGAGCTCTTGCCCGGGGCGTACCCCCTAGAGACAAGCTGTAACTATGGATCCTAAGGCTATGTCCCACGGCTAAAGGGGGACGATCTCGCCCGTATTTTGCGCCGTATTTCCAAAAATCGGGGGGAGAATCCCGTTTTTACGGAAAACCACATCCCTGAGAACGGGATTACGTCTCCTCTCCGCTCGGAAAAACACGAGGGGGGAGATAAGTAAATGTCAATTACTAGGGGTGAATACGCCCGTAAAATGAATTTTATGGGGGGCGGCTCCGCCCCCCCCCCCGCCCCCCCCCGGAGCACAGGCGTAATTGGGGGGCAAAAAACGCCCCCGCTTTTATTCCCGTGGAACCCTCCCTTAGGGGAGCATAAAATAAAATACACAAATTTTTAAAAATGAAAAAAGGGGGGAAAGTTTATTTTTTTAATTCCCTTTGGTTGGGATTCTCCTTCCTGCCGGCCTCTGAAATGTCCTGAATTGTTGGTATTCACGCAAAGAGATGCACAAAGCGGCTGTTTGTTACATCATTCTGTGCATCAAAATGCATGTGATAAAGACATGTAAAGTGTCCCATGAGTTTGGATGATGACACCTCCATTTTGTTACATGCTACACAATGCTTTGCATCCGAAAAAAAAAAACGAGTGCGGGCCCTTCCCTCTTTGCATTATCAAAAAAACTTGGGAATAGGTTGCGGAATAGCCCTGGATGGCACTAATCCGTGTCTTTAAAAAGTAGTATAATTCTCATGTAGAAATGTGTCGGAGACGTGCCAAATTTCTGAGGTTGACCCTCAGATGTTCTCTGTGTTTTGTACTATGAAGAGTGGGTTCACATATGTCCTGCTACCCCGCCGAGTTTTCTAAAACACAGTAGTCCAGCAGTAAGCCCAATTAAAGGGGTTGTCTCACTACATTGATTCCTCTTACCTCAGTCCTGTTTTCTTGGTTTCACTTTGAATTCAGGGGCGTGTTTACTGGCTTCCACTAGGCTGCAGTACAAGTCAGGTCTGTAGCTATAGCAACCAGTGCTGGCAGCCTATCAGGATAGATCAAAAAGGTCTGTAGCTATAGCGACCTGAGGAGCTTATGCAGCCCATACAAGAGGGGATACAGTGGGGAAAAAAAGTATTTAGTCAGCCACCAATTGTGCAAGTATTTGGTCACCTACAAACAAGCAAGATTTTGGACTCCCATAGACTTGTAACAACTGCTTTAAGAGGCTCCTCTGTCCTCCACGTATTACCTGTGGTAATGGCACCTGTTTGAACTTATCAGTATAAAGACACCTGTCCACAACCTCAAACAGTCACACTCCAAACTCCACTATGGTGAAGACCAAAGACTGTCGAAGGACCCAGAAACAAATTTGTAGCCCTGCACCAGGTTTGGGAAAAACTGAATCGCAATAGGCAAAAGCAGTTTGGGTGTAAAAAAAATCAACTGTGGGAGCAAAAATTTAAAAAATGGAAGACATAAAAGCCATTGTTAATCTCCCCCCATCTGGGGATCCACCAAGATTCACCCGTGGGGTCAAAATGATCATAAGAACGGTGAGCAAAAATCCCAGAACCACACGGGGGCCCTAGGGGAATGACCCAAGAGCTGGGACCAAGGTAACAAAGGCTACCATCAGTAACACACTTCACCGCCAGGGACTCAGATCCTGCAGTGCCAGACGTGTCCCCCTGCTTAAAGGGAACCTGTCATATAGGTTATGCCCCCCTTTCTGAGGGCAGCACAAGCTAGCGTCAGACCTGCTGTTCCCAGCGCTGTGTCCCTTTTTCCCGTAAGCTGCTGTATTTTTAGAGCATTTCCCCCTCAAATCTTATTCATGAGTAGGTGTTAGCCCCACCCCCAAAAAGGTTTAGCCCCGCCCACTGACAGTTTTCCATGTTTCTACTAATCAAAGTATAGGTTATCATTGAGGTAGGCGGGGCTAGCCTCAGGTGGGGGGGGTTTGAAAAAAACTGACTCTTTGACTGACTCTTCTGGCTTAAAACTGCAGGTTTAGCATTAAATTTCATGAAAACTACAGCATCTTACAGAATAAGGGACACAGCGCTGGAAACAGCAGGTCTACACTAGCTTGTGCTGCCCTCAGCAAGGGGGGTATAATCTATGTGACAGGTTTCTTTAAGCCATCATGCCGGGCCCGTTAAGTTTGCTGGAGAGCATTTGGATGATCCAGAAGGAGTATTGGGAAGGAATGTCAATGGTATTTGGGAAAACCAAATTTTTAGAACACCAAAAAAATACCTACTTGAACCATGGGGGTAGCAGCATCATGCTTTGGGGCTATTTCTCTGCAAAGGGACTAGGACGACTGATCCGTGTACATGAAAGAATGAATGGGGCCACGTATCATGAGATTTTGAGTGCAAACCTCCTACTGTCAGCAAGGGCATTGAAGATGAAACGTGGCTGGCCCTTTCAGCATAACAATGACCCAAAAGCACCCCGCCAGGGCAAAAAGGAGGGGCTTCGTAAGAAGCATTTCAAGGTCCTGGAGTGGCCTAGCCAGTTCTTCCAATCTAAACCCTCCATAAAAACCTTTGGAGGGAGTTGAAAGTCCGTGTTGCCCAGCAACAGCCCCAAAACATCACTGCTTTGAGGAATCTGCATGGAGGAATGGGCCAACATACCAGCAAACAGTGTGTGCCAACCTTGTAAAAGACTTACAGAAAACGATTTGACTCTGTCATTGCCCAACAAAGGAAATATAAAAAAGTATTGAGATGAATTTTGTTATTGACCAATACTTATTTTCCCACCAAATTTGCAAATAAATTCCAGATCAACAATGTGATTTTCTGGATTTGTTTTCTCATTTTGTCTCTCATAGTTGATGTCTACCTATGATGTCAGTAACAGGCCCCTCATCTTTTTCAGTGCAACAACTTGCACAATTGGTGGCTGACTAAATACTTTTTTCCCCACTGTATCTCAGAATAGGTAGGACACTGTTAATGGACACATGTTGCAAAGTGACTTGTTTTTGCAAGATCTTTAACATAAAAAGCAATCCTTGTAGTGAGACAACCCCTTTAAGCTTATGAAGAGCCAGAGGGGATGCCAGATGCAAAACATCAAGCTTCTTGCATCCACTGTCCATCAAGATTGTCTGACATATGTAAGGGTCTACACAGCATAGGACAAAAAACTAGTCGAAAGCCAAAACCTAAAAACTGCTTTAAACGTCTTTTTTTTTTTTTTTTTTTTTCAAAGCAGCTGGGTTTCTGACGAGTTTTAGGTGGTTTTCAGTTTTTTTGTTGAGGTTTTTGGAGCAGAAATGAACTGAAAAAAAACTTTCTGTGAAGACTACAAAACGTTTTTACTATCAAAGTCTATGGGATCTGTTTTCAATAGTTTTTTCAACGGTTTCAGAAAACGAAAAACGCAAAAAAACAAAATATATATATACATATTCCCCATGATATAATAATAAATATTTGTATCCTAATAAAATAATAGCGAATTGTATCCCCATGAAGTAATAATACATATTTGTATTCCCCATGAAAAATAATAATAAAACTTGTTTCACAATGAAATAATAATAATGCAGTTTTTTATTTGCCATGAACTAATAATACATTTTTATTTTCCTTTTTTCTGCCCAATGTCTGTCCCCATTTACATTTTTTTAAGAGGACACCCTCTTTCAATACTTTATGGTCTTTCCCATAAAATTAGGAGCATAGTCGCTTAGAACTTTGCAGCATGCAGTTTAGTTATTATTTCTATTAGAAATGTATAAGTAAAATGACAACTTGGTGTTGTTATTTACCATAGAGGTATGTTCTAGTCCAGTCAGTACTAACTGGACCCTGTTAGGCTATGTTCACACGGCTTAACTGCGGGACGTAATTACGTCCCGCAATTACGCCGTGGGGGCGGGAGCGGGGGGGGGCCGGCACTTCGCCGGCCCATAGACATTCATTACCAGCAGTGCGTATACGCCGCTGGTCATTCACATGTCACTTATCTCCCCCCCCTTGGCGTATTCGACGAGCAGGAAGAGGAGACTTTAACCCCATAGTTTTCTATGAGAACTGGGATTCCCCTAATGGAATGGGCCGTTTTCAGCCCGTAATTTGCGCACTTCGGAGTGTCATTACGGACCGAAATACGGCCCATTTTAAGCCGTGTGAACATGGCCTTACTGTGTGGGTACACCCACCCCCCTAGTTTTCCTTTTATTCATAATGAACATTTTAGGGCAAATAACAGAGGGACAGCACAGTGTAGGAATCTAAGGCTAAATCTACACAGCACACGTCAAAATGCTTTCCAAAATCCGACGGCATTTTGACATTTGGCACGGTTTTGCGCAAAACTGCATTCGGTTTTCGGATTTTCTCCGGTTTTCGGATTTTCTTGTATATTCCTGCGGAATATACAATATGTTTTATATTCCGCTGGATTTCAAAACTGACAGTACAAAATCTGTGCTGTCCTATATACAAGGTATCAAACCACCATATCTTGTAAAGTAGAGGAACTCCCATGATATACTTTATAAACAGAAAAATGGAGCCATATCTCTATAAAAGTACCAAAATATTTTACTTAAATATAAACAGCAATTAAAGACACATGACAAACATATATAGGAGGAGATCTACAAACAAAAGGGAACAAAACGGCAAAAATTGCCTGCTAGCAAGTAGGAGTGGTGTTGTTACCAACTCAGTTATATATAGGGATATATGGATATGATAAGGCTACAAGGTACTAGTCAATCGTTATAGTAACATAACAAACCTGTGTCCATTCCCACATACATCCACAATTAATATCCTTACCTAAATCTACACTCCCAAAACATTGCAGCAAGCAAATATAAAAGGTTACCCCACAAGAGTAAATATGGGCAACAGACGGTACAAGGCAAACTAAAAGGCCTTTTGCAGCCCAACAATCAAAAAGTATTTACCCATCTGATAGAGAGGATATAGGGGTATAATCGCCGCTAGTGTCCTTTAGTCTTTAATTGTTGTTTATATTTAAATAAAATATTTTGGTACTTTTTTAGAGATATGGCTCCATTTTTTCTGTGTATAAAGAAAATCTGTGCTGTGTAGACTACAGCATGGATTTTTTTTTTTTGTTGTCTATGCAGCACAGGTACCGTCAGATTTTTAAATACGGATTTAAAATACTGAATACGCCAAAAATCCGATGGAAAACCTAGCCTTAGAATCTCCAGTCATATGGAAGCTGCCGGTAAGGACATGCACACCTTTTCCATACAAAGCACAGTTTTCCACAGCAGACAGAGGCTGTCTGGATCTGCCGCTATTGACCTGCTGGGACTGTGCCCTGATCCAGAAGGAAAGTTTAGAAGTTGCAGATCCTGTATGAGGACACATTGTTCACACGTCACCAGGGTAGCAGCACGGCTCATTGTGCAGATGCTTGCATGACTGAGCACTGATATGAATAGAGACCTGTCATAGTAGTCCTCACACCATGGTCAGTTCTCACTTTGTTATGGTGTAAATGAAGCAGGAGCGTTGTAATCCAATAAATAGCTTCTAATGTGCACTGCTTTCCAGTCCTGTGTGCAGCCGCCAGGGGCGTCGCTAGGCTGTTTTATTTGGGGCTCGGGCCCCGAATAAAACCCCCTGTGCCCCGAACCTCCCGGGCTCCAGGCCGCTGCCATGGGCCTGGAGCACCGACTGGCCCTGCCACCCTTCAGCTGCATGTGCGTCTGCTGGACACACATACAGCCAAGGGCTTCGGGGGAGCAGAGAGCGAGCGCTCCCGTACCCGCAGACCGTGTAGGACCGTCTCCGGGTCCGACACGGCGGGGCCGCCGGGTCCTCTTAGCGCTGAGGACCCGCTGCGGCCCCATGCTGCTCAGCTGGCAGCGGCGCGATGTAATGACCTCATCGCGCCGCTGCCTGTCCCCGCGAGGAGTCCCCGGGCTGAAGAGGACCCGAGCGGGGCTCGCCCGGGGATGCAAGGGGAGTATTAATGTTGTTATTTTTATAGCGTTTACTTGCCTGTGGACCCATATACTGCCTGTGGCCCCATATACTGCCTGTGGCCCCATATACTGCCTCAGTGCCCCCATATACCTGCCTGTGGCCCCATATACCTGCCTTAGTGCCCCCATATACTGCCTGTGGCCCCATATACTGCCTGTGGCCCCCTATACCTGCCTCAGTGCCCCCATTTACTGCCTGTGGCCCTATATACCTGCCTTTGGCCCTATATTCCTGTCTGAGCCCCTATATACCTGCCTCAGTGCCCCTTTTATCTATATAAATGCTTGAGAGTGCCCCTATATTTTATATACCTGCCTGAGAAATGAACCCTTTTAAATCTATATACCCGCCTGACATTGACCCTATATCTATATACCTGCCTAAGTGACCCTATATTTATATACCTGCCTAATTGAGGGGGCCTATACACCTACCTAACTGAGGGGACTTATATACCTATAATTAAGGAGTTGCTGGAAATGTGAGGATTCTAAGATATTTGTGTCCAAATCTGCAGGGACGAGTATTGGCCGGGAGCAATCAGCATGAAGGTGTGAACCGGATGGAGAAAAAAAGGGAAGGTGAACGACGCTGATCAGAAATGATGTCTCCGGTGAGTCACTAAATGTAACTGCAGTGTAATCACTTATACAGTATTTCTGCAGAGCCTACATACAATTAGTATCTACCACTATATGGTCACTGTATGGCGGTAATATATGTAATCAGAGGCTGTGTACAGCTGATGGGGGTCGCGTTCGGTCAGGGTCTGGCAGGATTATTTGGTCCTTTGTAGTAATAGTTTGGGGTCTTGGTTTTGTAGGAGGGTTTTAGTAACAATCATTTGTCTGGTAGATTTGCTCCATGTGTAGGTGTATGTTTTGGTGACTGTTTAGGGGTATTACACTGTCATACGGAGGCGAGCGGTTTTGAAAAAGTAAATTTGTCATTGGTGATTTTCATTGTGCAGTGACTGCCGAGGCAGGTATATAGATATAGGGTCACTCTATGTGGAATATGCAGAAAATTAGTGACTGGAGCAGAAGGTTTTTCTCTGTAAAAACACATCATGCCGCAGTTCACAATGTGGCGTGAAAAATGTCGTGTGAACCCAGCCCTACTGAGCGAAACACAAAGGGCCCGGGCCCCGGATGTTTTAGGACCCCAGCAACGCCCCTGGCAGCCGCCTTTGGAACTAGTGCCTGCTTTCTGCAGATGTTATCCTCTAAGCAGGTGTCCATATTCACTTTAGATTTGTGTGGGTGAGTGGTCACTCAGTGGATTACTGAACAGGGAATTTTTCGAATTCCTTCTAATCCAGAATCTGGGAATCTGAGGTCAGACATGTCCCTTTACCTTGGGGTATTTTACAAATGTCCTACCAATGCTGTACCAGAGGGCCCCTGCTTAGTCTTTAAAGTGTTTGTCTCACTATAAGGATTGCTTTTTATGTTAAAGATCTTGCAAAATCAAGTCACTTTGCAATATGTGTCCATTTAAAAGGGGCCCACCTTTTATTTTAACTCCCTCTTGTTGGGCCGCACATCCCCCAGGTCGCTTAAAACTAAGACCTGTTTTATTTTCCCCATGATAGGCGCCCGACTGGTTTATACTATAGGGCCTGTTCAATTCTCTATGATCGGGTTTCCCGCAGGTTTTCTATGTACAGACTGGCTTCTACTGCAGTCTAGTAGAAGCCCAAAGGGTCTCCTCCTCCCACAGCACTATCCAGTACTGTGGGATCAGTCAGCTGGGTCCGATACCTGTACAACCTACCCAAAAAATTATAGTCACTCCCCAGCCCGTCGCTGCTGTCCATGCCTCAATTGGCCACTTACCCTGATATTTTTCTTTGGTCATAAAAATGTGACCCCCTCCTTCACATAGACATGTTCATATTCGGGCCGAAAACCGGGCGGAAGAACGAAATTGTTCTATGTTTTTGGGCCCCGCGGGGTCAAAAAACCCCCCGTTTGGGCAGAAAAACCCCGTTCAGTGGGCCCGCGCACGGATTTTCCTTAAGGTCATTGAAAAAGTTTTTCAGCCAGTTTTCAAAACCGTGCCATGGGGACATGACCTTATAAAGTATTGGGTTCTGAGACAAGGGTTGCTCCAAATAGTGAGTTTGGCTCACAAGGATTTCACTAATCAGCAGACCCCAGGGGACTACAAAGATTTACCTGCAGGTCTGAGCTCTTTATTGTCATCCCAGGAGCCCATTGAGTAGGCACAGAGGCACCGTCTAATTCAGCTTTGATAAAGCATCATTCACATCCTCCTGTTTTACTGATTTTCCCGGGACAAATTCTCTAAATATCTTCAGCTCTGATATTGTTAGATTTTTATGTACTTTCTGTAAATAATTGTTGTTTAATAGCGTGTACTATAGAATTAGGTCATGGTTACATTTCAACTGAATATCAGCAACTTGATTTGGGTTGGCCCAAACCGATTTTTGGCAGGATTCACAGCAAAAGTGTCTGTGACCCAACCCCAGTTTAGGGTTAGATGTGGAAATTCTGTAGGAGATAGTGTTGGGGTTTTTCTTTACAGAGGGGCTAGGGTTGGAGTTTGAGTTACAGTTTGGGTTCGATTTAAAGGGGTTGTCTCACTACAAGGATTGCTGCTTTTTATGTTAAAGATTTTGCAAAAACCCAAGTCATTTTGCAAATGTGTCCATTAACAGTGTCCTACTTATTTTTGTTCCCCTTTGTTGGGCTGAATCCTCCTAGGTCTTATAGCAAAAGCCTTTTTAAATTTCCTGTGGGGGGGTCAGCCTGGTTACTATAGCTAAGACCTGTTTATGCAGCCTAGTAAAAACGTAAAAAAAGCCCCTGAATTAAAAAGAAACCAAAAAATGGACGAATCAATTAGTGAGACAACCCCCCTTTTCCACGATGTAATGTTTCGTGGGGTCCCCCAAAATGGGGATTTGTCTATGTATTTGTATTTTGATTACAAAATTGCAGCCCGAGAGAGCTACAAAGGGTGCCTTTCCCGCCCTTGTTACTTAAAAATTCTATGAGTTTTCGACCCCCTGACGGCTGTGGCCGGGGTTGCGCAGATCACATTTTTCTGTGAACTGAGCCGCAGAAACTTTTTAAGGCCCCCCGGGTAGAAATTTTTGTCTTTTGTATACAGAATCCATAGTTGTAGTTTGATTTTTGAGTGGGAAAAATTTCACCGATCCCCTTTTGATCTCTGTGTCTGGCTGTTCTCTCTCTCTTTAGCTAGCGTTTGGTTGTTTTAAATTTTATTCTTAGCAGATAAGGCACGTCCTGGCAATACCCCTTTAAGGTTGGTATTAGGGGTTAAAGGGGTTTTGTCTCTAGAAAGATAAGTTTTCAACATGAAGAGACAATTCAGTAAGGACTTTTTATAAATACATTGGTCAATAGATTTTACTTTAGTTAAGATAAGACTTTTAAAGTGTTTAATAAACAAAGTTTTTGTGGTTACCCGGTTTTCCCCCACTTAAATCTGTTACCTGTTAGAGCAAAAAAGTGAATCATGTTGGATGGAGCTCACAGAGCACACAAATTATCTCTAACAAGATTACAGATAAGCTGTTGTTTTCAGAGCACATGTACCTTGTGTTTACTAAGAATCTAACTCACTTGTCAGTGTAACAGCTCGCCCTTAGAGAAGCTCGATATGCTAAACACTGCTGTAGAACCAGCCACAGCCTGTGGAGACCGAGTGAGTGTAAACTGGTTTGTGACTCAGCATGGTGAGAAAACCCCTTTAATCCTAACCCCCATCAATTTGGAGGGCACTTTTGGTGGGGGGTACTTTGCTTTTCAGTGACCGAAAATCAAAAAGGGTTGGGTTCAGGGGCTTTCCAAATTTTTGAAAGTTTCAGCCGAAAATGCTGTGCAAAAAACAGAGAGACCTATTTTTAAAAAGGGAACCTGTCACATAGGTGTGCCCCCCCCGCTGAGGACAACACAGGGGTGACAGACCCGCTGTTTTCCCCCGCTGTGTCCCTTTTTCTGTAAGATGCTGTAATTTAGAGCATTTAATGCTCAAATCTTTTCATGAGTAGGTGTTGCTCCGCCCAAACAAAGGCAGCCCCGCCCACCTGGGCAGTTTTTACTGTTTTCACTTATTCAAAGTAATAGCTTTATCAGTTGAGGTGGGCGGGGCTAGCCTCAGGTGGGTGGGGCATGAATAAAACTGACCCTTTGACCCTTTTCTGGGTGAAAACTGCAGATTTGAGCATTATATACTCGAAAACTAAAGCATCTTACAGAATGAGGGACACAGCGCTGGAAACAGCAGGTCTGACACTACCTTGTGCTGCCCTCAGCAAGGGGGGCATAACCTATGTGATAGGTTCTCTTTAAGTAACAGTTCAATAGGCTAAAAGCCAGTCCTTGTCACAGCTGATGTCGGATCTCTCTTGTAATAAGACATGTGAAAACTGTTTTCATTCACTGACAGCAAACAGAGAGCTTGAAGCAATGTCATGGAATTAAAAGGCAGAATCTGTTGGAAAGTTGTTAATCATTATACAGTGATTAAACTGTATTCCGATAAAGCCTTTTTTGTTAGGCTCAGAGCACATAAATCTCAGTCCCTGTGAGGATCAAGCAGTGAGGCAGGTAACAGGAGCTTTATTTTAGGGAATGGATACTACCAACGTTCACCCAGTGGTTACTGCTCCAAATCCCTCTGTTATAACGAGGCACAGTTTGATCCCAGCCTAAAACCCAAGATTGCACCCATGATTTTAAATTGGCCGCAAGAATTTTTAAGTCAACCCTGGCAAAACCACATTGACATTAACAATATTATCAAGTATTAGGGCTTGTCCCCACGTTCCAGGTTTTCAGTCGGATTTACAGACTTCTTGGATTTGAAAGCCATCTGTAAAGCGACTGTCAACCTTTTACATTCATTTAAATAGAAAATCCGTGCAGCAGTCCCCACCGCACAGATTTTCCGCAGGACGGTTTTTTTACACCGCCGGCGGTCCGAAAAACAGAGAACATGTTCATTCTTCCGCCCGGTTTTCGGGCGGAACATGAACATGTGGGTGCGAAGGGGGAGGGCTTGAATCCGCAAACCGCAAACAAAAGCCGTCCCCCTGAGTGCCAAAAAAAGGCAAAATACCGGTTGGTGCTTCCCGACCGGTATTTGTCCACTGCCGTGTGAACACACCCTTAATGTTCTCAATGTTAATGACTGTGAAGTCTTGTGGGTGTTGACCTCCCAATTCTTACGTCCACTTTACCGACAGTGAAACAACGCCATGTATTCCTACCCTTATCCACACTTCTGAATTTCAGATCAATACTGGTTCCTGGAACAAATCCAGATAAAAAAGAAACAACTACGTATCCTAAAAAATGGAGACAGTATGGAACCAAAAATGGAGCAAACTGTAAAAATGATCTGTATTTGATTTGTATTTCCATACAGACGTGTGAATGACGCAGTAAAGGAGGTTTTCGCTCCACACTGTTTCACTGAATTTTAGCAGTTTTTTTGTCGCCTCCGGCTGTGGGTGGTTCTACCGCAGTGATTAGGATATACAACTTCTAGCGAGCCCTTAGGCTATGTCTACAATGCATCGGACAAAAAGTGGCCGAAAGTCGACCGCTTTTTTTTCCGATGCAGGACTACGCTTTTTTTTCACGTTTTGCGCAAAAATCTCGGTCAGTTCTTGTTTTTGTGCCGTCGCCCATACAATTGATCGTATGGGAAGATGACAAAAAACCTCAAAGCGCCGGTGTATTATGTTGTATAATACGCCGGCACCAAAAGATGGGCGGAGAAAAAACGTCTTTTATAGACTACAGGTCATTTTTTCTATTATTGTCTATGGGGCTGTCTGAACAATCGTATTTTAGGTGGTTTTAGAATACTAAAACTGCCGAAAATACGATTGTTTTGCTATGCCGTTGAGAACTAGCCTTACTCTGAGATTGTTATCTCTAACAAGATTACAGAGAAAGCCATGCTTTTCAGTCCTCACAGCACATCTACCTTTTGTTTAGTGAAGCTAATCTTGTTCAGAGCACATAAAAATCTATTGACCAATGTATTTGGAAAAAGTCTTCATTTAACTGTCCCTAATATTTATAGTGAAAAAACCCCTTTAAAGTGAGGAGGTGTGAAACTATTGTCACCAATGTATGCTGTGATAATATAAGGAATATTAGACTGTACAGTATGTGTAGTTCCAAATGTGCCTCTGTTAACCTCATGCTACAGTCCTGAAATGGATAGACCAAAATGAATCATGCATCTGCACCTTAAGGGGCCGTTTACACGGCAATGGACAAATACCGGTCGGTTTATCCGACCGTTTTTTGTCCTGTTTTGCGGCCATCCCCACGGCCGCGAGGGGGGGCGGCTTTTCTCTATAATGAGCGAAAAAAAGCCCTCCCCCTTGACATTGACATATTCGAAAGCAGGCGGAAGAATGTGCATGTTGAATGCACGGGTTTTCCTTCGAAGCCCGGTGTGCTGGTTTGCGGCCGGTTTTTCAGACGGTCTGCAAAACCGCAAACCGTCTGAAAAACCAGCCGCAAATCCGTGCCGTGTGGACATGCCCTTAGTGCTCAGTTTTTCTGTCTGTTCACTCAACTTACCCATGTCCATATACAGTATTGTATCAAGGGCTGTGGAATCAGAGTCGGTGCCCATTTTGGTGGAGTCAGTCGTTATAAAATGGACTCCGACTCCCAAAATACATGAAGCAGACAAAGCGTTATTGCAGGGGAAAAGATTCCGCTCCCATAGCAAACAGATTGACCTGATTTCAGCAACATTTTTCACTTGCTTTCAAAATAGAAGAGTTCAACCATTTATCAAACCTGACTGTACCGGAGGCAATTCCTTTATACCCTAAGATTGTTAGAGGTGTTGTGCCTGTGGTCACCGCTTTACCCCCAACCCAAGTTAGTGTAGAGAGGCCGTTCTCTAGCCTGGAAATAATGAAATTAGATGTGAGGTCATCTATGAAGGAGGATCTGATGGAGAAGGTACTATTTCTCATAACAAATTCATAGTCTCCACAAATGTTATACAGGACGTTTTTGTTGAAAACAGTTTTTTTCCCAGTTACTGCAGCATTTTGCATATTTTAAATTTATTAAAGTTTTTTGTGTTCTAAAGTCGTATCTAATAAATATATTTTACACTGACAAGCAAAAGGGTAACAATGTTTTGAACTTTTGACTATCGGGCTCCATATATCACCATCCACTACAGCTTTGAATGTGAGACTACCATCATTTTATAGACAATCATCTTGACTATCTCACACATAACTGTGACCTGCAGCTATTTAGTACATGCTTAGTTCTGCAGATTCTTGTCATGTAACTGTATTGTTACGGTTTTGCTCCTGGTGGTGGGACAATCTTTTTCTTCATGAATACTACAAATTACAACCTGTTCTCACATACCCTAATATCTCAGTGTGTTATTAGGCTGACTCCCAAGCGAAAGGTCACTGGTTCGAGCAGCCATGAAGATTTCCTAAGAAAAGAGAAGCAGCATCATCTAACTCATCCAGCTCGTTCTCTCGGCCAAGAAAATTGCCAAACTGCATCATGTGAGGCCATGACAGCTGGAAGAATATGACATGAAGTCCATCCATCCATGCAGAAGCCGAGATGTGGACGTCCAGGCAAAATATCAGAGTCAACAAGTCAGCTCATCACAAGGTCGATCAGTTCTAAGGCAACAGACACGGCAGTGGAGGCGGCTCGTATGCTTTGTAAGAGTGAGATCACACAAATCCATGCAAGCAACACGCATTACACAGGTCTGGAATGATGGCCCGAAAAAAGGTGAAGAAGCCTCGACTTCAATCTCGTCATAAGCCTTGGCTCAAGTTTGCAAAAATGTATGAAATGGAAGTTTGGAAACGGGCGATTTGGAGCGATGAGATAAAAGTCCATAGACCGGGCTCTGATAGGGGCAAATGGGTTGGAAGAATCAAAGGGAAAAGGGGCTAATGGATTGAGAAATTGAAGAAACTGTCAAGTTTGGTGGAAGAAGCCTAATGATATGGGGTTGTTTCACAGCCAAAGATCTTGGATACTTGACCAGGATCGATGGTGATCTCAATGCTGAGCTCTATGCGAGTATCCTACAAGATGAGTTACTTCATACACTACGTACTCAGTACTATGGGTATGAATAGC
The DNA here is from genome assembly GCA_025379985.1 of Phyllomedusa bahiana. Classification (NCBI taxonomy): domain Eukaryota; kingdom Metazoa; phylum Chordata; class Amphibia; order Anura; family Hylidae; genus Phyllomedusa; species Phyllomedusa bahiana. The sequence continues at coordinate 15,672 of JAODAL010003728.1, forward strand.
ACGACGGTGTTCCTGCAGGACAATGACCTGAAGCAGACATCAGAAGGAGAATGGTTCAAGCAGACATCAGAAGGAATGGTTCAATGACAATGAAATAGAGTTGCTGTATTGGCCTCCAGTCCCCAAACCTCAACCCAATCAAACACTTGTGGGTAGAGTTGAAGAAAAAGATATATGCACCAACATTGGGGACGTGTAGAAGAGACCCGGGATTTATCAAATACTAACAAAAGAATAAAAATTAACACTTTGATTTTTAGGAGCAAAACAGTAACAATACAGTTACATGACAAGAATCTGCAGAACTAAGCAGATGCTAAATACTTCCAAGTCACATTTATGTATAAGATGATTGTCTATAAAATAATGGTAGCCTTAAGTTCAAACCTGTAATAGATGGTGAGATATGGAGCCTGAATGTCAAAGTTCAAAACATTGTTACCATTTTGCTTGTCAGTGTATGTTCTACCTAAATAACTTGATTATTGTATCATAAGATGATAAAAAACCTGATGTAACCATTTTACTTCAGTAAAGTTATCAGTTAAACATGTGCCATGTATAAGGGAGTCAGGAGTTGGGGAAATTGAGGAGTCAGAGCTTTGGCTTACCGACTCCACAGCCCTGATTACACACCTATGCCATAGACATTTAATGCATATTGATAGGATATGCTATCAATGTGTGATAGTTCCCAGAGGTGGGAGTTATACCTATCTTGTGAGCAGAGGCAGAACTTCAAGCTCTCGGGCCCTAGTGCGAAAAGTGAAATGGGGCCCCCCAGTTACCGTGCGGCATTAACAATACTGATGTTTTCTTATATAGCAGGACGGCTTTTGGGCCCCCTCAGGCTGCAGGGCCCGGTAGCGACTGCTACCTCTGCACCCCCTGTAGCTACGCCCCTGCTTGTGAGCGGGCCCCTGAAAGTCTACATTTAACAGAGAGCCGGTCAAAATTGATTTTAATGGGAATTTCGAGTTCAGCGAACTGGCATGCTTTACTTGGAACGCCGACCGAATTCAATGGGACACTTCCGGCCACCTCACTGTTCAAAATGGAGAGGTTCCAGAGCCCATTCTAGAGATAGGTGCGGGTCAGAGAGGTGAAACCTGTCACACGTTGATGGCATATCTAGTGATATACCATCAATGTGTTTAGTAGAACAGCCCCTTAAACATGCTTTTGATGATGATAGGGAATGTTTTTTTAACCTTTTTTTTTAGTAATATCCTGATAAAATATACACATATAATATATAGATGCTATGCTATATGATACCATATATACACACAATGGACCTGATGTATGAAAACTGTCTAGCAGTAAGACTGTCATTGTTGCCCATAGCAACCAGAGCTCAGCTTTTATTTTTTCATAGCACTATATGTAATGAAAGGTCAGTTCTGTTCGGTTGCTATGGGCAACAAAGACAGTCTTACTTCTAGACAGTTTTCATACATAAGGCCCAATAAGTCACAACATTAAAGCCACCTGCCTAATATGGGCAGGTCATAACACCAAAAGAATACATCAAGGTGTGGACTCAACAAGAGCTCTGGAGCTATGCTGTGATGTCCAACACAGCCGACAGATACTCACTGCCATAAGGGTAATTGGTTTGTGGCCAGTGGTTAGGGGTTATGTGTCAAAGTAACATTCACACGAATACAAAAACCAAAACTTCCTTAGCAGAACATTAACCAGAGCATAACCCAACCTCTGGTGGCTAGTCTTCTTCTCATAGTGCATCCTGGTGCCGTACACACACCTGGCCATTCATATAATGTAACATAATAGATGATTTATCAGACCAGAGGGCATCTTCCTTCGCTCCGGGTGTAGTTCTGATGCTCAGATGCCCCATGTAGGCACAAATATACAGAGTAATAGAACATAGTAGTAAATACATAAATAGGAATTCAGATACCTGACCTTAATGGAATCCGTAATAGTAACAGACAAGCCATTTATTAGGTAGGTGGGAGACAAAACAGAAATGCGCAGCCCACATTTCGCTTTATCCGCTGGTAGTCAAATTAGTTGAGAGTGCCTAACGGATGAGTAGGCCCGGAGAATTCCAGGGAACCATTGCTCAGACCATACTGCTGCTTCCACCAGTTGTGTTCTTCCAGCAGTGGCCGCAGAGTGTTTGTTCTCTGATGTTTCTTGCCTGACATGTCAACTTCCATCTGTTTGTTGAAGCAGAAAGCGTGACTCATCCGAGAAAAAAAAACCCTTTGCCAATCAGCGGAGGCTGAACTCTAATACTGCCATGAAAATGAAAGCCTTGTCTGCCGAGGTAACTTCATTATCAGGGGTGCAGTGACATCCGTCTGCTTCAGAGCCGCATACGCAGTAGGGATCACTGAACTGTTGTCTGGTAGTCTTCAGGTTCATTCTGATGGTGAGCTACTGCAATTTAGAGTGTTAGTCTGCTCTCATGCACTTTCATAGCTGACGTTCACTTCTCACATAAATGGCCCAGTTGTGTATTTGCAGTGGCACTATTTGACCACTCACAATACACTTTCACCACAGCAGCACATGAACAGTTCACAAACTGCGTATTTTCAGAAATACTGCCACCTTTGGCCCGAAAGCCAATAATCATCCCTTTTTGCAGCTGTAATAATTTGCCCCTTTTAACCATGATAGCAACAAAGGATTACAGCCTAATGCATTGCATATACAATGCATTAGGGTGTACAAAGATGGCGGTTTCCCCACTTCATGCCTGGGGCCGGAAGTGGAGGAAATGGGAAACATGGCAGTGATGGTAGCCTTCACAAGGCTTCCGGCTGTCATGTTCACCGATCGGGACACATCGATCTCGCCGCTGATGTCCTGATCGGAGTGAGAAACGGTGCACTGCACCGTTTCTCATTGATTTAGACACCGCGGCCATTTTTGCCGTGGTGTCTAAGGGGTTAAACAGCGTGGATGGCGGCAGCACCCGCTTAGCAATTAGCAGCTAACACCCAGCGGCTATTTACAAGTCCCTTTACCGGCACTATGACATACTCATACGTCATATGTCGTTGAGGGGTTAACAGAGGTATCAGTTACTAATAGTATTAGTGTTCAGTTTTGCTGGTGTTGACTTGATGCATTCCTGCCCCTACATTTTGCATAACATATTTTGGAAGAAATAAAATGCATCATAACCTGCATGCTTTTTTTTTTATACAGCTTTTGCTTGTTTTTTTTTTTTTTTTAACATTATACACATAGGTACATGTGTTGTTGGTATGTTTTTTCCTGCTTTTATGAATCCGTAACATGATTTGTAGTGTGAAAAAAAACACAAAAACAGTTAAAAACAAATAAAGGAAACAGCACATAAAAAATGTATGCAAAAGTCATGGGCAAGCCTTCAGTCAGACCCCAAATCCTCCACAATGATGAAAAAAAAAAAGAGCGAAGAGGCAGCACCGCCAAAATTCAAAAAACGTGAGTTTAATCACCCATGTCTTTAGAAATTGTCACGTTTCAGCCCTTCCATAGTGCCTTTTTCGATTTAAAAATGGCCCTATGGAAGGGCTGCTACGTAGCTATTTGTAAAGACCTGGGTGATTAAATTCACATTTTTTTAAATTTTGGTGGTGCTGCCTCTGTTTTCTTTGTTTTGCAGTAAAAAAAACTGACAAGCATGTACTTTAATTGCTTTTTATTTACATTTATTACTGGAGACAAAAATATCAACTTTATTTTGTAATTCTAGATTAGAACATTTTTACACTGAGGTTTAGAGGGAATCACTGGGCGTAAATGTGGATTAAACTTTGCAATATGTTGGACAAAATCTATAAGTGTAGTCTGATAAATTCATGTTATGTAATTAGTGGTTCTCATATAGTTCCTTCAGTTTATACCTAAGCTAGTCATACACCATCAGTAGCTGTCGGCTGAATGCTTGTTCAACTGACAGTGCCCATTTACACGACAGAGAACAAATACGGTTGGTTTATCTGACTGGTATCTGTCCAGTTTGTGTGCCGTGTGCACGGCCGCGGGGGGCACAACATTTCTCCGCGATGAGCCCTCCCCCTTCACATTCACTTGCACATATTCCGTCCGAAAATCGGATGGACGAATGTGCCCGCTGGTGGAAAACCCGTGCAGTGGGGACTGCTGCACAGGTTTTCTATAGAGCCCCGCTGTGCTCGTTTGCGGCCGGTTTTTCAGACGGTCTGCAAAACCGCAAACCACCTGAAAAACCGTCCGCAAACCCTTGCCGTGGGGACATGCCCTTAAGGCTCCGTTTCCATTACATTTTGGGGCTACATTGTAATTCCTTGCTAAAACTATCCCGATGAAAACAATAAGGCAAATGTAGTCTGTTTTGGAATACATTTGCTCTATATTTTATTAATATATGCTTCATGTGCCAGACACAAAAACGGGGTACACCATGCATTTGTGCCTGGCGAATACTGGAAATCGAGCAGACCTAGAGGCTATGTTTGCCGTATGGATGCCTATCACTTCCCCACAGTATCTGTCTGGACACCCTTTTGAAAGTGTCCCAAAGGATAGCAACAACGTAGCCCCAATACATGAGGAGATGAGGCCAAGCGATAGGGGAGTAAACAGCTTCCAGACTCCTCCCAATCCTCCCGACAAGAGGGTTGGGAGTTCAAATTCAACATTCATTTATTTATTTTTCCCTTTTACCAAAACTTACAATACCCAGTCCCCCCCTGCCACCCCCAATAAATTGGGGAAACTTAGGGACTAAAAAGGTGAAAGAGACTGGCTATTATACAACCGTAAATGTTTGGCCTTTTGCTGAAACCCCCTTTTGGCGCACCAAATTTTAAGGGGCTGGCCCGGGAAAAATTTTAAAACGTACCCATCATAGGAAGCCTGCTGGGACACTTCCGTTTGGTTACACATGGTGCCTCAGGTTATGTATAGGTTTGTTCACACCCCGGGTTAAATTGGGAAAGTATTCGGGCCCGTTTTAGCGGGAAAGGGGCCCCAATAAAAGGGGGAGATTTCGTCCCCCGTTTATTTCCCCTATTTTTCCCCCAGTCCTCATAGAGAACTAAAAAATTACCCTCCTCTTTTCCGCTCCACAAATACACCGCCCGGGGGGGAAAAACGCGCCGGGTAGTAAAAGAATGTTTTTTAGGGGCCGGCGGGCTGCCGGACCCCGCGGGAGTCGGCTCGAGCTCCCCGAATTTCCCGGCTTAATTTTTCCCGGGGATAATATTAAAAAACCCCCTCAAATTTTGCCTTTGAAAAATACCCCCAAAAAAATTTGAAGATTTGTTTTACTTTTTTTAAGGTTTAAAGTTTCAAATTTGGTTATTGAGGGCGACCATAATGCTTTGCAAAAAAAGTTTTACCCCCTCGTTGGCACAAGGCCCAAATTTTTTACATGGCCCAAAAACCCAAAGAAAAACGTTTTTCAGGGCAAATTAAAGGGGGATCTTTTTTTTGGCAAATTTTTTCCCCAGGTTTTTACTACTTTCAGATTTGAACTTACTCTGTTTAAAAAAACCAGCTATAAGGTTTCACTCGAGCAGTTTTCTTTTGGGTGATCAAACCCTTTTCTAAGAATAAGAAAAAAAAAAAAAAAATAACCCCAGCGCTGCATTGTTTCCTGATGGCACAGATCCTTTTCAGTGCTGCAAAAAACCAAAATACCTGGTTTTATGTGCACCTTTTCAACGCAAAAATTTCAAAAATTTCAGAGAAAAAATCCCAGCACTTTCTCCCTTTATCTCCTCCTTTCCTTCCATCCTACTTTGTTTCATATTATAATTAAAACTGAGCAATGTATAAAAAAAATAAAGTCCTATGTGTTCCAGGATCCGTCGTGACCCCGACTCCTCACATTCCTACGGTTGTGAGACAACTGGCTACAGTGAAACTGAAGGTGGTGAGGAGAGGGGGGAGGGGGAGAGGGTTAGGTGAATTTTTTTTTTTAAACAAGACTATTCCTATACAGTCACCATACCGTATCTCACAAAAGTTAGTACACTGCTCACATTTTTGTAAACTTTGTACTATATTTTTTCATGGGACATCAGTATAGATATGACACTTTGATGCAATGTAGTCAGAGTACAGCTTGTGTAACAGTGTAATTTGGTGTGCCCTCAAAATAACTCAAGACACAGCCATCAATGTCTAAAATGCTGGTAACAAAAGTGAGTACATGGGACAATTTGCCATTTTCACTCCATGGTGTCATGTGACTCGTCAGTGTTAGAAAGTCCCTGGTGTGAATGGGAAGCAGGTATGTTAAATTTGGAGTTCTCGCTCTCACACTATTTCATACAGGTCACTTGGCACCTCATGGCTATGAACTCTCTGTGGATCTGAAAAAAAGAATTGTTGCTCTACATAAAGATGGCCTAGGCTATAAGAAGATTGTTAACACCTTGAAACTGAGCTGCAGCACGGTGGCCAAGACCATACAGCAGTTTAACAAGACAGATTTCACTCAGAACAGGCCTTGCTATGGTAGACCAAAGAAGTTGAGTGCAAATGTTCAGCGTCATATCCAAAGATTGTCTTTTAAAAATAGAGGTACGAATGCTGCCAGCATTGCTGTAGAGGTTAAAGGGGTGAGAGGTCAGCCTGTCAGTGCGCAGGCCATACATTGTACACAGCATCAAATTGGTCTGTTTGGCTGTCGTCCCAGAAATAAGCCTTTTCTAAAATGATGCACAGGAAAGCCCACTAACAGTTTGCTGAAGCCAAGCAGACTAAGGACATGGATTACTAGAACAATGTCCTGTGGTCTGATGAGACCAAGAAGAAATTATTTGGTTCAGGTGGTGTCAAGCATGTGTGGCGGCAACCAGGTGAGAAGTACAAAGTACAAATGTGTCTTACCTACAGTCAAGCATGGTGGTGGGAGTGTCATGGTTTGGGGCTGCATCAGTGCTGTTGGCTGTGGAGATCTACAGTTCATTGAGGGAACCATGAATGCTAACATGTACTGTAACATACTGAAGCAGAGCACGAACCCCTCCCTCCAGAAACTGGGCTGCAGGGCAGTATTCCAACATGATAACGACACCAAACACACCTTCAAGATGACCACTGCTAAAGTAAATGAGCTGCATAAGTCTTGGGCTGGCACCACAAATAGCAGTGAGATTCCAAGAAAAAAGGGGTGCAAACCGAATGTAGGAAGGCAAGTACTATCACATAGAAGAAAAGAAAACATACCAGCAGTGCCACTCCTGATGAAGCTGCATAGCCAGTGATACGCGTGGGGTTTTGGTGATGTAGCTGTAAGGGACCAGTCAGGGGCACACGAACAGACACAGACAATGTGAGGCCCTGACACTGGTCCCAACCCCTGTCCCTGCCTTTTGGGGTGCCTGACTCCTTAAAAGGTCGGCCCCAACCAGAAGATAACACATTACTGAATAGTGTGAAAACACAAGACGCAGACAAACAATATAACCCCAATATGGGAAGGTCAAGCAAGCCCAAATCGGTAACTATCGGGAACGGCGGTACAAAGTCAGAAGGCAGAAGAATAAACGTGGAAAAAAAGCAGAGTAAGATAACCCGGGAGGCACAGAATAAAAAGGGGGGAGTTATAGGCAGAAACAAACCAATATAACAGGCAAGGAGAAGAGACAGAAAAAACCCTTAATACCTTCCAGGAGAACTAAAGGGCAAAGGCAATAGGAGGGAAAAAACAGAAGACCAGATTGGAAGATAGAGTGTTTAATAACCCAGGAGCAAGGAGCCAGGTTAACCGTGGAGTGCTGGACGATTCCTGCCCGGGCGTCGGCCAGGAATCAATCAAGATGCAGGGAGAAAACCCGTTCAAAACTATAAACACAAATGAGACACTATGTCAAAAACCACGGCTTATGTCGCATCGGCCACGGACGGCGACCAGAACTCAAAGCTGGGGGTCTTTCTGGCATGATCATGACAGTAGCCTAGCCAATTACCTGCACATTCCTGCTATGCCCTGTCATTTGGGGTTATTTGGTTATTTTGATTGCTATATCATATACACTCTCTTATACAACTTTCCCAAAAGGTTTTTTCGGTGGGTATAGTTTTGGTTTAGTATTTGTTTTGTTATGTCTATTATTGTTTATTTCTTATTTTTTTATTTTTCATCCATACTACATTCAGTTAGACCTTTTTGTAATAGGATTGTTGGGTTTTTGTAGTCCCTTGTTTCTAATAAAGTGTTTATGGGTGTGCAGCCATGTTTCCTTTTCTTCTATGTGATAGCTAAAGAAAATGAGGGTAAAGGTGCTGGACTGGTCAAGCATGTCTCCAGACCTAAATCCTATTAAACATCTGTGGGACATCCTTAAATGGAAGGTGGAGGAGCGCAAGGTCTCCTAACATTCACCTACTACGTGATGTCATCATGGAGGAGTGGAAGAGGATTCCAGAGGCAATCTGAAACTTTAGTGAACTCACTAACTGCCCAAGAGAGTTAAAGGGGTTTTGCCATGATGTAATGTTGACGTGGGATCCTCCAAAATGGGTATTTAATCACTTTTCTAAATATATGTGATTACAAAAAGTGAAGCCTCTGAGAGCTACAGCCTTCCTTACATGCCCTTAGTTACTTAAAAGTTTACATTAGACATGACCAGCAGCTGACAGGAGCTGATCTGGCCAGGCTTGCGTTGTCTGCACTTCTTATCTGATGACAGGGAACATGAAGGAGCTGGCAAGGGACTGTGGAGAAAAAGCAGTGAATCAGCCTGTGTCTTGTGTATATAGAACCCACTGGTTGTAATGCAATTATTTCAGTGAACATTGCACACGCTCCCTGCTTCCTGGCTGTGTTCTCAGAACCCCTCTCTCTCCACCTGTGAGGCTTCGTGCGGTGTTAATAGTCTCTTCAAAGCAGATTAAGAGGTAAGTAAGACACTTCTTGTCAAAACCCCTTTAAGGCAGTGCTGGAAAATAATGGTAGCCACACAAAATAGTGACATTTTGGGCACAATTTGTCCATTTTCACTCAAGGGTGTAGTCACTTATGTTGCCAGTGGTTTAGACCTTGATGGCTGTGTGCCGAGTTATTTTAAGTGCACACCAAATTTACACTGTTATACAACCTGACTACTTTACATTATACCAGTGTCATATCTTCAGTGTTCTCCAATGAAAAGATATAGTTACAAAAATGTGACGGGTGTACTCACTTTTTTGAGATATTGTAACCAATAATACCACCATGGAGTGATCATATAGTTGTCAGATACCAGATCAATGGTCAGCAGAGTGTTATTATGCTGCAAAGTATAAAGCAGAATACAATACTATTTACATACTGGCATGTAGAATATTTAACAACTACAGAAAACCCATCTAGTTTCCTGACATGTCTGTTTTATTAAGTGCTTATATTTTTGATAAAATAATAATTCTGAACCATCTAGTAAAACTGCATTTAGCAATCTCTCTGTTCTTCCTCCTGGAAATGTTTTAATAGATTGACTATTGAATGTTATTCTTTATCTTGTCAAAGCTATGGGTGGCTGCACAATCTGGGAGTTGGAGAAAGGCAGAGACACAGAGATGGTGATGGATGTATAATGAGTGCTTTATATCACCTTAGTGCTGGACTCACGGCTACTCTGCTCCTTACTGCTGTCTGATGTATTGTATGCTGCTGCTTGTGTGTGAGAGTCATCTACTTTCACTTCTTGATAATTTTACAGGGTGCTGGCTTGTCTCCTGTAATCAACAATAGTAGGCTGAGGGCAGCTATAGATAGCAGCATCATGGTGGCAGAGCACCAGTTTGGTTTCTTATGATGCTAAGCTGTTCTCAGCAATAGTAGCTGACAGATTTCTTCCCGCCAACAGCCCACACTGCACTATAGATATGTGTGTGCATTGTAAAAGTGGCTACCTATAGCACTGCACAGGTGATATGTGACATTGGTTACTCATGAGGCTGCATGATTTTTTATTTGTAAGACTCCATTATATCATAGTCTGAGGACAACATCACCATATTTCACATCATTTTCAAGATCTAGTCTCTTTATCCCGACTTTTCTGTACCTAAAGGGGTTGTCTCACTACATTGATTTGTCCTGTTTTCTTGGTTTCATGGTTTCATGCTTACTGGCTTACACTAGGCTGCAGTAGAAGCCAGGTCTGTAGCTATAGCAACCAGTGCTAGCAGCCTATCAGGAGAGATCGAACAGGTCTGTAAAAATAGCGACCTGAGGCGCTGATGCAGCCCATACAAGAGGGGATATCTCAGAATAGGTAAGATTAACAGGTACTGTTAATGGACATATATTGCAAAGTAAGTTGTTTTTGCAAGATCTTTAACATAAAAAGTAATCCTTGTAGTGAGACAACCCCTTTAACCTCCTGCATTGAGCAAAGAGACCAATGCTTGTTTCACTTGTTCCAGATCTTAGAACACATATATCACTGGGCAACAACAAATAGTAGTTGTATGTGACCAATTCTATAAAAAAAAGGGCCAACAAAAGATCAGAACATCAGCATCGTAATTAAATAAAAAATTACATTCAATTTTATTAAGACGAGGCAATGCTGATTTCCAGGATTAGCACATATCAGTACCTTTCCCTCTATGTCAATAGTCTTTAAGGTCAGAGTATTACAACATTATTATTATTATTATTATTATTTATTTTAAAGCGCCATTGATTCCAGGGCGCTGTACATTCGAGGGGGTTACATACAGTACAGTACATACGTCAAACGAGTACAGTGCTAATGACAATTGGCACGACAGAGGGAGAGAGGACCCTACCCGCGAGGGCTTACAATCTACAAACATACAACATATAGTTACCCCATATAAACCCATATAAAAATAATGCTAAATAGCCAAGAAAAGTGACGATATATTGCACAGATGACCTAAAAAATTAATGAAAATAACAATACAGACCAAGAAGTTTTTCTATTGTTTTGGTCATGTATCTGTGCAATATTTTTGTAATTTATCTTTGCTATTTAGTATAATTTAGATATAGGGTAAGTATACACTACTCACAAAAAGTTAGCGATATTTGGCTTTTGGTTGTAAAAGCTTTTGCCTCTCACGTACTTGGAGCTGTGTGGCATTCATCATCAGGGCATTGTTTACAATGGAGCAATCATCAGTGTGTGGTGTATGTTGAGTATAATACTCTGACCTTAAAGCAAATCCATCAGGTGGTGTATCTACTCTATCTGATAGTAGAATGCGATAGAGGGAGAGAAGCTGAGCTCTGTGATATATAAGAGCAGGATATTAATAATAATCTTTATTTATATAGCGCCAACATATTCCACAGCACTTTACAATTTAGAGGGTATAAGTACTGACAAGGAGACCAAATATTACACAATAAAAAGCTACTTACAGATCAGACATGAGGTATGAGGGCCCTGCTTCCAAGAGCTTACAATCTATTAGGGTGTGTGGGCGAGACATAGGATGAGAAGTGCCCAGTTTATAAATGGTCCAGCCATGTTACATAAATATGGGGTAGTGTACACAAAAAGTGGATGAACCTGCCACCGCACAACTATATACATATAAGTGCCTGTGAATGCCCAGTCCAGGAAGTGATGAATGAGTATGACAGAAATTAGGGGGCTTAATGATTAGGAATCTTGGTAAGTCTGCCTAAGAAAATGAGTTTTCAAAGCGCTCTTGAAACTATGAAGGTTGCAAGTGTGCCTGATCACATGGGGTAACATGTTCCAGAGAACCGAAGCAGCACGTGCAAAATCTTGGAATCGGGCATGGGAGGTTCGGATGAGAGAGGTGTGCAATTTCAGATCATCAGCAGAGCGGAGAGAGCGGGTAGGGTGGTAGACAGAGATGAGGGAGGAGATGTAGGGAGGAGCAGCACTATGGAGAGCTTTATGTGTGAGAGTGATGAGTTTATGTTGTATTCTATACTGAATGGGCAACCAGTGCAGTGACTGACACAGGGTAGAGGCATCAGTATAGCGGCTGGAGAGAAAGACGAGCCTGGCTGCTGCATTCAGGATAGATTGGATACAGAGAGGGAGACCAATAAGCAGGGAATTACAGTAGTCAAGATGAGAAAGAATAAGAGCAACAGTAAGAGTATATAGAGTATACAGGATATGATAGAGGAGCTGAGCTATGTGATATATAAGAGCAGGATATGATAGAGGAGAGAAGCTGAGCTCTTTGATATATAGGGTTATATGATAGAGGAGAGAAGCTGAGCTCTGTGATATATAGGGTTATATGATAGAGAGAAGCTGAGCTCTGTGATATATAGGGTTATATGATAGAGGAGAGAAGCTGAGCTCTGTTATATATAGGGTTATATGATAGAGGGAGAGAAGCTGAGCTCTGTGATATATAGGGTTATATGATAGAGGAGAGAAGCTGAGCTCTGTGATATATAAGAGCAGGATATGATATATCTTCAAATATTGTAATAAACATGTTTTTTGTATATTGAAATCTGTGAGTGCCATTGTAGTCTGATTTTTTGAGAGGAGAGGTGATGTCTGAGCATGTGCAGCATGACTGAGGAGCTCTCATCACTGGTCATATCCCCTGGAGACGAGCTGTACACCATAGATCACTAAGGTAGCAGCTAAACCCCTTTAATATTTATCGGAGAAGATTTAGCTTTACGTTACTGAGGTCTACGACCAGTGTTTGTCTATGGAGGTTGCATGGCTGAGTGTTGGGTTATATGCGCCTGTTTGCAATGGGTGTGGCTGAAACACCTGAATTTAATGATTAGGAGGGGTCCACATACCTTCGGCCATAAAGTATAAGATGGTGAGTTTAGGGTGTCGCCACCCTCTCTGGGCATCTCTAGTAACATAAGAGAATTTGTTCTGTAATGCTTCCTGTTCTGACATCTTCACAGATGATTACAATAAGTACTCAGCAGAAACCTGTAGTTGCAGTGCAATTACCGTAACCTGATAACACACAATCATGGTTAGTACATGACGTAGGAGGAGTGTGATTCTTGCACTGAAGCCAAAACACATAATAGTGACATTGTCACCCGGTGAAAGTGAATTAGCGGTCCGTAATGTTTCAGATTTTTCACATTGCATGTGATGCATATGGTGGTGGCGAAATAGCCAAAAATCATTCCCAAAGGCGGTTTTAATTGCAAATTGCTGTGGTTGTCATATTGATTGTTGGGGCTCACATAGTGGCGCTGTCAGGGCTAAGCTGTGCTCAGACTGCAGACAGGCTGCTACAGCTGATGTGCGCTCCCTCCCTGATACACTTGCTGCTGACAGCTCTGTGAGTGACAGGGGCCCAGCCACTCCGGGACAGAGGCGAGTGCACCACCCAAATTTGGGAGGACCCGAGGCCGCTCCAATCAGCTGCAGGGGCGGTATACAGGAACCCCATTTAAACTCCCTGAAAGCTGACTGCTGCGCCTGTGATATTCCTGGCTACCTTGTGGTTCTTGTTCTTTGTGTTGTTGTTTTGCTAACCAGTTTTACCTGACTCCAGCTTGTTCTCCTGACTCCGGCTTGTCTCCTGATTTTGTGCTTTGCTTCCGTTTTGGTTTTGACCTCGGCTTGTTTACGTTTATTCCTCTGTTCTGATTTGTGGCTTTGGCTTCCTATTTATATTAAACCTGGACTGTTTTGACTATTCTTCCTTCTGACGGCCCCAGCACTTTAGCAGCGCAGGGACTGTCGCCAAGTTGCCATCTGCCGCCTAGGGCAGCACGTCAAGTAGGGCTGGGTTCCAGTGAGGGCTCACTGCACCTCCCTTGACGTGACATTATCACGGGCCAAAACCCGTTACTGCTCTACCCTCACTATGGACCCATGACAGCTCTGGTAGAGCAGATGCGGGGGCTAACCAGCTAGTCCAGGATCTGGCGCGGGAGGGTAGAAACAGGAGGCTCCCCCAAGTCAGAGGGTCCCTGCATTACCTTCCCCTTCTGTGGAACCCCCTATCCGTTGCCTGACAGGTTTGCAGGTAACAGGGGGGCCTTTGTGGCATTTAGAGAGGGTTGTCGCCTGTATTTCAGGCCCCGCCCATTTTACCTCAGGGAATGAGGAAAAAGGGGGTTGGAATTGTTATGTCTTACGCAGGGTCCCCCCCCAGGAGTGGGCATTTTCGTTACCGCATGACTCACCTGAACTGTCTTCTGTGGACAGGTTCTTTGCCGCTTTAGGGCTACTCTTTAATGACCCAATAGGAAAGCTGTGGCTGAGGCTAGCTGACCAACCTTGGGGGCAGGGTGAGAAGACTGTGGAGGAGTTTTGCTCCGAATTTTTGTCGCTGGGCGTTCCGTCCTGGGTGTGAACGACGCAGCTCTCAGATGCCAGTTTAGATTAGGGTTAGCTGACCAAAGTGAAGGATTTATTGGTGGGTTTAACCCCACCCTGGTATTTAGATGAGGCCATGGCACTGGCCGTTTCTCCGGACAGACGTTTTTAGGGAGAGACGGGAAGAAAAGGTCCCCCCCCCCCGTGTGTTCCAAACCATGGGTTACCCTTAGACCGTTGTTTTTCCGACGTAAACCCAGAGGAGCCCATGCCAAGTAGGGCTTTTTCTGTCACTGCGGGGTAGTGACCGTAGGGGCTACTCGTCGCATCCAGAGGTTTTTGTCTTCTACTGTGGAGAAAATAGACACAGAATTCGGGAATGTCCAAACGGAAGACCAGGTCGGAAAAAAATCAAACGCCCAGGTGGTCAGCAGGAGGGATCACCTAGGCGAGCAGGTATTTCCTATTGTATCTAATAAGTTGCTGCTACTAGTTAAGATTTCATACTTGTCTCTGTCCGGTTCTGGGAGTGCGTTTGTGGATTCTGGATCAGCTTCTAATTTTGTTGATGCGTCTTTCACCAAACGTCTAGGCCTACCTTGTAGACCGCTATCTGACTCGCTGCGGGGTGTGGCTATGACTCCACTCCACTAGCTCGGGGCGCAATCCAATATTGTACCCCTGAGCTGGAGATGGTGCTCGGATACATACATATTGAAAAGTGTATTCTATTCGCATGGAGGGGCTGCCCGCTGATGTGGTATTGGGGCTGCCCTGGCTTCAGAAACATAATCCAGTGTTTGATTGGAATTCAGGTAAATTAGTCAGGTGGGGACATCGGTGTGTTGACAGATGTCTCCTTACCATGCTGGGCAATACTGATGTGCAGGCTAATGTTCTATCTGAAAGCGGTGGTGCCAGCGTTGAAGCCTATGTGGCATCTTGTGAAGTCGATGCTCGGGCTAAGGTTCCCAGATCTCGTCCTCCTGGTGAACTATGCCCTCCAACTGTACTTGAACGTCCGTATGTGGTTCAGGAGGTGGTTAACCCGGTGGCTTATCGGCTGAAATTACCCTCTTCTCTCTGTATACATAACGTGTCCCATCGTGCACTAAGAGGTATATTCAGCCTGTGACTCCGCCCTCTAGGCCTCCTTCTCCAGTTCGCATAGAGGGGGAGTTAGAACCCAGAACAGGGGGGGGTCCAGTGGACCCTCCTAAAAGGGGGGGGTACTGTCAGGGCTAAGCTGTGCTCAGACTGCAGACAGGCTGCTACAGCTGATGTGCGCTCCCTCCCTGATACACTTGCTGCTGACAGCTCTTGGTGAAAAGGGGCCCAGCCACTCCTGACAGGGGCGAGTGCACCACCAATGGGAGGACCCGGGGGCCGCTCCAATCAGCTGCAGGGGCGGTATCCAGAAATCCCATTTTTAAAATCCTGAAAGGCTGACTGCTGGCCTGTGATATTCCTGGCTACCTTGTGGTTCTTGTTCTTTGGGGTTGTTGTTTTGCTAACCAGTATACCTGACCCGGCTTGTTCTCCTGACTCTGGCTTGTCTCCCGATTTGTGCTTTGCTTCCGTTTGGCTTTTGACCTCGCTTGTTTACTTTATTCCTCTGGGTTTTGATTTGTGGCTTTGGTGTTCCTATTTGATATTGACCTGGACTGGTTGACTATTCTTCCTTCTGACGGCCCCAGCACTTTAGCAGCGCAGGGACTGTTGCCAAGTTGCCGTCTGCCGCCTAGGGCAGCACGTCAAGTAGGCAGGGACAGTGGGCTGGGTTACAGTCAGGGCTCACTGCACCTCCCTTGACGTGACAGGCGCGGCAATTTAAAAAACAAACTGTAAAACATAGCAGCAAATTTTGCCATGTTTATTGACCCAGATCAATCTATTTGAAAATCGTGAACATTGGTGTATTAAAGGGGTTGTATCATTACATTAAATGGTCTTCAGAATAAGGGGACAGTGAAAACAAGCAAAATTTGCAATTGGATGTCATTTGCAGAGATGTCTTGTTTTCACTGTCTCCCTTTTCTTCGTTTTCTGTAAACACTGTTCCCCAGTGCAGGTCGGATTCCACCTCCTTTCGTTTCATTGCCTGATGGCTCTACTAATTTACATGCTGTCTGGCCCTCCGGTCGTATTCACGGGAGCGTGCATTCCTGCCTCTCTCACTCAGAATAAGGGGCCGCCACAACATTTCACTCTGCACAGCCAGCAGCTGCCACAGTAACACTGCAGCTGCTTCTACAATCAGAAAACAGCAGAATTGTGCTCGGTGCCTAATGCTGCTGCGTGTAAACATAGAAAGGAGACAGATCAGTGCTGCTCTGGATGAGTTTATAGTTCAATAGTTCAAAACTGGATTCAACTATAACCACCCTACAGCTGTGAGAGGAGAAGAGATCAGCGCTCTGAGTACATCGAAGACTGTCTAGACTGAATGCAGGGCTGTAGTATGTAAACAATCAGCTCTTACAAAATAAGACTGCAGAGGGAGAGGAACGACACATTGACATGTGGACTCAGAGAGGGGGGGGGGGAGCAGTGATGTGCTATCCCATCACACTGATCTCAAACAAACACACTGATTCAGGAAGCGAACTGAACAGTGAAGGGGGGGGGTGATGTCATCCCCTTCAAATTAAGAAAACCCAGCTGGGAGGGGAAGAAACGCTCCTGGATTTAGGGGTTGAGAAAACTGAAAGTACAATGAAACAGACGAACTGATGAAGCGATAAATCCCCTTTAAGACTGCAGGAGTAGGCTTGAGATATGCCTGAGATCATTTATTAATAATAAGAAATCTTGTTTCACACAGGTTCACCCTGAAGCATGAGGTGAACCCCCATGAAACATATTGTATATGTATTAATAAAAGATTTCAAGCAAACACTCTGCCTTGCTAACCAGTAATTTGGTGAATTGAGCCCAGTACTTCCAATCAGAGACAGGTCGCATAAAGTTTACTCCTGTAGTTTTTACTTGATTTGTATCTTCTGCTTTATATGAAACAATCCTTGTAGATCAAGTATGGATACATTGAGACATCAGTGTGTGCTGGAGAGCCGTCCCACATTTAGGGATTTATCCCAGAGTTCCCCTGATGAACCCTCCGAGACCAGATGAGGGGAAAACACGTCGGGAGCACGATACTAAAGGGCAGCAAGAACTGAGTTATTGAATTGTTTCTAAACTAGGGCCATTTATGTTTATCCAAATGTGTATGTGGAATATTTGATTATCTGTTTGGGCCTATTAGTGGAGAAGGATTTTTATGCATTTTGTACAGCTACCAATAAGCACAGTATTGTGATAGGGTGAGCCACCAAGAGGCAGGGCGGCCCTTGTTGGGGCGATTCACCCTCCTATTTTTATAAGATATAATTGGTGTCAGCTTAGGAATATAGTTATTATATCCACAGTAATCCTTGTCATTTATTATCTATATATGACTGGTTACATGGTCACTTTTTGTCCCTCTCCATTTGTTATTGTTACATTGATTGCGGCACTCTTTTGTTTTGTATTAAGTTTATATTTTGGATTTTTAAGTAAGAATTAGTCAAATTAAAATTTAAAGTGGGTTAATTTTTGTTTGTTTCAGTGATTTTTCTTGTGGAATACTAACCCTGTAGATATATCAGTTATTGGTCTGTGATTAGATCAAATGCACCCATACATGCTTATTGTGTTCCCTGGGGGGATAGGATCTTCCAACAAGACAATGTGACTCATCACACAGCTAGAAGTGGCCCTATAAATCCCCAGACTTGAAGCCAATTTAGCATCTCTGGGACTACCTAATGTTCACCTCATGGATACTCCCCAATACAACCTCCAGCAGCTGTTGGATGCAATCAGCATGGCTTCAGATACCTGTGACAACCTACCAGGACCCTATCGAGTCACTCCCTAGCAGCTACCCATGCTATACACAGTAGTTATTATAGATATTAATTGGTGGTCATAATAATGTGGGAATAAATGGTAATCGGCACACCACTTCTTGTTGTGGTAAAAAATAATTTTACTTTATTTAATGCTCTGTGTGACATATCTTGCAAAATCAGTTGCAAATTTTGGTATTAACAAACGTTTCTACATATAGCAGTGTGGCAATTGTTGCAACTTTACATACACTATATAAAAAGACACGTGTATGTTTTTCTCACTATCTGACATGAAATCAGAATAAACCTTACCCATTCTAGGTCAATTAGGATTACCACAATTATTTATATTTGCCAAATGCCAGAATAATGAGAGAGAGAGAATTTTTAAGACATTTTTATTATTTTCTGTAAAGTCAAAAGTTTACATACACTAGAATTACTATGCTTTTAAACAATTTGGGACAACCCATATGATGATGTCATGTCTTTGGAAGCTTCTGATAGGTTTATTGGCAACATCTGAGTTAATTAGAGACACAGCTGTAGATCTATTTTATTGTATACCAGAAACACATTACTTCTGTGTGTAACATCATAGGGAAGTCTAAAGAAATCAGCAAAGATATCAGGAAGAGAATTGTGGCCTTGCAAAAGGCTTGATCATCCTTGGGTGCAATTTCCAGATACCTGAAGGTGCCTCGTTCACCTGTACAAGTAATTATACTCAAGTACAAACAAGATGGGAATGTCCAGCCATCATACCGCTCAGGAAGGAGACGGGTTCTGTGTCTCAGAGATGAACGTGCTTTGGTCCGACATGTGCATATTAACCCAAGAACAAAAGCAAAAGACCTTGTGAAGATGTTGGCGGAAGCTGGTAAGATTGTGTCATTATCCACAATGAAACGAGTACTGTATCAACATGGACTGAAAAGCCACTCTGCCAGGGAGAAGCTATAACTCCAAAAGAAACCTATAAAAGCCATATTAAAGTTTGCAAAAACATAAACCTACATTGTTGGAGACATGTCCTGAGGACTGACGAAGCTAAAATTGAACTCTTTGGCCACAATGACCATCGTTACGTTTGGAGGCAAAAGGGAGAAGCTTGGAAGCCTAAGAACACCATCCCAACTGTGAAACATGGGGGTGGCAGCATCATGCTGTGGGTTGTTTAGCTGCAGGAGGGACTGGTGCACTTCACAAAATAGATGGCATCATGAGGAAATAGGATTATGTGGCAATAATGAAACAACATCTCAAGACATTAGCCAGAAAGTTAAAGCTTAGGCGGAAATGGGTCTTCCAAATGGACAATGACCCGAAACATACTGTCAAACTGGTAACAAAGTTGCTTAAGGATAACCAAGTCAATGTTCTGGAGTGCAAAATATCTTACTAGATCTCAAATTTCATATATATATGTATATATACACTCACCGGCCACTTTATTAGGTACACCATGCTAGTAACGGGTTGGACCCCCTGGATTGAGATCTGGTGACTGTGGAGAGGCCATTTGAGTACAGTGAACTCATTGTCATGTTCAAGAAACCGTCTGAGATGATTCCAGCTTTATGACATGGCGCATTATCCTGCTGAAAGTAGCCATCAGATGTTGGGTACATTGTGGTCATAAAGGGATGGACATGGTCAGCAACAATACTCAGGTAGGCTGTGGCGTTGCAAACGATGCTCAATTGGTACCAAGGGGCCCAAAGAGTGCCAAGAAAATTATTCCCCCACACATGACCACCACCACCACCAGCCTGAACCGTTGATACAAGGCAGGATGGATCCATGCTTTCATGTTGTTGACGCCAAATTCTGACCCTACCATCCGAATGTCGCAGCAGAAATCGAGACTCATCAGACCAGGCAACGTTTTTCCAATCTTCTACTGTCCAATTTCGATGAGCTTGGGCAAATTGGAGCCTCAGTTTCCTGTTCTTAGCTGAAAGGAGTGGCACCCGGTGTGGTCTTCTGCTGCTGTAGCCCATCTGCCTCAAAGTTGGCCGTACTGTGCGTTCAGAGATGCTCTTCTGCTCTAACCGCTTGGTTGTAACAGGGTGGCTATTTGAGTCACTGTTGCCTTTCTATCAGCTCGAACCAGTTCTGCCCATTCTCCTTTGACCTCTGGCATCAACAAGGCATTTCCGCCCACAGGACTGCCGCTCACTGTATGTTTTTTCTTTTTCGGACCATTCTCTGTAAACCCTAAGATGGTTGTGCGTGAAAATCCCAGGAGATCAGCAGTTTCCTGAAATACTCAGACCAGCCCTTCTGGACCAACAACCATGCCACGTTCAAAAGCACTCAAATCACCTTTCTTCCCCATACTGATGCTCGGTTTGAACTGCAGGAGATTGTCTTGACCATGTCTACATGCCTAAATGCACTGAGTTGCCGCCATGTGATTGGCTGATTAGAAATTAAGTGTTAACGAGCAGTTGGACAGGTGTACCTAATAAAGTGGCCGGTGAGTGTATATATATATATATATATATACACACCGCGGTTAGTAGAGTGTGTATCAGGCACCAGCCTTTTTTATAAATTAAGAAAAGAATGTTTTGGAGTGGCCGTGACAAAGCCCTGATCTCAATCCTATTGAAAATGTATGGGCAAAGCTGAAAGGGCAGGTGCGACGTACAAACATGGCTCAGTTACACCAATTCTGTCAGGAGGAATGGGCCAAAATTCCTACCAACTATTGTGAGAAGCTTGTGGAAGGATCCAAAACATTTCACCCAAGTCATCCAGTTTACAGGCAAAGTCATAAAGTTTAAGGACAATGCTGCCAAATACTAATGAAATGTATGTAAACTTTTGACTTTGCAGAAAGTAATAAAAATGCCTTAAAAATGCTCTCTCATTGTTCTGGCATTTGGCAAATATAAATAATTTTGGTAATCCTAATTGACCTAAAACAGGTAAGATTTATTCTCATTTCGTGTGCGAAAAACATGCATATGTGTCCTTTTATATTGTGTTCCCTGGGCGGAAAAGGTTCAAAGGCGGGCAACAAAGACAATAGAAGAATTGGGTGGACTGCAATATCCAGGAAGATTAGCAAGATTAGGGTTATTTAGTTTAGAGAAAGGCCGGCTTCGGGGGGACATAATAAATATGTTTAAATATATTAAGGGCCAATATAGAGATCTCTCTCAAGATCTATTTATACAAAGGATTGTATCTAGAACAAGGGGGCATCCTCTACATCTAGCGGAAAGAAAGTTTCTATATAAACATAGAAAGGGATTCTTTACTGTAAGAGCAGTGAGACTATGGAATTCTCTGCCAGAGGAACTTGTCATGGTGAATTCACTAACAGAGTTCAAAAAGGGTCTGGATGCATTTCTAGAGTGTAATAATATAGTGTCTAGGATTCTGAAGAAGGTTTGTTGATCCAGGAATTTATTCCGATTGCCAGATTGGAGTTGGGAAGGAATGTTTTCCCTAAAATGAGGACAATTGGCTTCTACCTCATGGAGGGTTTTGTCTTTCTCTGGATCAACACTTTAGCACAATAGGCTGAACTGGATGGACGTCTGTCTTTTTTCGGCCTGACAAACTATGTAACTACATGTAAACTTCTGGCTTCAAATGTATATTGTTGTCAGAGTTATCCTCCGCACCAGCGGTTAGAAGAAATAGACCAGTGATGGTTTGGGAGTGGTGATACCACTTGCTTGTATCCTGATGGTTTAGCGGGTTAAAAACAGGTGGTATTCTTGCTTCTAACCATCATGGGTCATTCTCTTTTAACCACTGGTGTGGGAGAGGATAACTCTGACAAAGATATATTTTTTACTTATAGGGGTTTTCTCACTACAGCAATTTGCGTTAAAAATTTGGGTAAAGGTAAATAAAGACTATTATTAAATACAATGCTTTTTGTTTTTGCTTCGTTTTAAGAGATAAATCGGTTCTTTTCTTCTGCTTGTGTGGACAAGGTCCCCTAGGTTACCAACCAACTCTCTCTGCTCTCATTGCTTCAGCCGCTCTGTCCGACCATGGTGATGTCATTCCCTGCTGAGTTTTATCTTCAGCACAGAAGCTTGTTTATTCATTACTAACAAGCTTTAACCCTTTAGAGCCCTGTAGCCTTGTGCAATGCAGTTTTAGCCTCCTGCACTCATATCATTGTAACACGATCAGCTAGGAATAGCAAGGATAATATACCAGTCACTGTTATAGAACCACCCACAGTCTAACCAGGAAGTGTGATTGTAAAACTTGCTGTGGCTCTGTGAAACAGCACAGTCAGAGAACCCCTGTCACGGGGTTTATGTTGCCCTATCTGAGAGAGGGAGAGAAGGTAAGCTCTGTGATATATAGGTTTATATGATTTGGGGCAGGATTTCTGATTAAAAAGCAAAGAAAATCTATGAAAGTGAAACAGAAAGTACTGCTGACCTCACCCTCATACAGTGATTGACAGCTCTGTGTATACACCCATACAGAGAAAGCTTTCAATCACTGCAGGTGGGCAGGTTAAGCAGGACTTCTATTGTCTATGACTATGAACCATATGTGGGAGTGGAGTCTAAGGAGCCCTCCATCTTCACCAGCATCCGCCAGAAGTCCGGTCTTTGCTGCGGGGGACTCCCGTTCACTACCACTGATGTGGCCACTCGTGGTGACAGCCAAGGTGCAGCGTGGTATCCAAAGAGCAGACTGAGGCATAGTCAGTAAACAGACTATGAGGTCAGGGTAGGTGGCAAGCAAGAGAAGTCAAGGTCCAGAGCACGGGTCAGTTACCAGGAATACGGAACATGATATCCAAACACTTGAGAAACATGCCAACACACTTGCAGCAAGGGAAGGAAGAAGTGAGGTAATAAAGAGTCCAGCTCTCAGTGCTTGTCAATCAATGGTGCACTGACCCTTTAAATTTTAAAGAGTGTGCAGCCTAAGGTGTGCGCCAGTCAGAGACAGTAAGCAAGAGCGGAGCAGGAGTGGGGAGAGGTGAGTGATGGCCGGGCTGAGAGAGGCAGACATGAGCGCATCGTAACATTATCTAAGCAAGCACAACATTTTTGTCAACGTGTATGAAAACTGTCTTGGTCTAAGACTTTTCTTGTTGCCCATAGCAACCAATCAGTGCGCCCCTTTCATTCCTTCAGCACACTATATGAAATAAAAAAGGGGGACCCTGATTGGTTGCTATGGGAAACAAGAAAAATCTTAGACCCAGACAGTTTTCATATATGTCCCCCTTTGTGTTTTCTGTGTATAATGTGTCTATGCATACATGACATGTGTCATATATTGCTACTAGATAGATAGATGGACTGAGGCTTTCATGACATCTGCTCATGTTATAACCAGTCTACATGTCCATTTACTGTCCTGAACTAGTCATGTTTAATGATAATCAGTGGTTAATTAATTCTTGACTGTTTTTCAGGCAGCATGTTGTACAGACCTTTATACAGCATTGTTGGCTTATCCCTTGAGTAACTATATTGACTGAAAAATATTAAAAATGTTTCTTTACATACCAAACTAAAACAAGAAAAGTTTCTCAATTTCAATAATGGCCTCTAAACATGCGCCTATACAAGGAACTACACACAAAATGGTGCTAGAGGAAGACGTACATAAACATAAAACAAATGATATAATAGTAACAAAATATTAGTATAAGTATTTGGTTAGTAACATGAAACAACACAAACAAACGTCATCATACTAAACGAGATTAAAAAACATAATATCACATTGGACAAGGGAATTAATAAAAAAAAAAAAACACAAACATAAAAACTTAAAGGGGTTTTGCCACGATGTAATGTTGACGTGGGATCCTCCAAAATGGGTATTTAATCACTTTTCTAAATATATGTGATTACAAAAAGTGCAGCCTCTGAGAGCTACAGCCTTCCTTAAATGCCGTTAGTTACTTAAAAGTTTACATTAGACACGACCAGCAGCTGACAGGAGCTGATCTGGCTGCGCTTGCCTTGTCTGCACTTCTTATATGATGACAGGGAACATGAAGGAGCTGGCAAGGGACTGTGGAGAAAAAGCAGCGAAAAGCAGAACTGTGTCTTTTGTATATAGAATCCACTGGTTGTAATATAATTATTTCAGTGAACATTGCACACGCTCCCTGCTTCCTGGCTGTGTTCTCAGCCCCACTCTCTCGCCCTGTGAGGCTTCATGCTTTGTTTATAGTCTCTTATGAGCAGATTAAGAAGTAAGGAAGTCACTTCTTGGCAAAACCCCTTTAAACTGGTGGGTGTACCATAGAAATACAGTAACTATACCAATAATATAAATAAATAGATGTTAGCATAGAATTATTACACTGCAGGGTCCACTGTAAGGGTATGTTCACACGGCGTAATTGCGGGGCATATTTCGGCGAGTAATTGCACTGCAATACGCCCAAAATGCACCTCACAATTACGGTAATCCATAGCTCTCATAGAGAGTTATGAATTAAGTCAGTCTTCCACGGTGTACAATATGAGCGTATTGTACGTCGGGAGGAAGGAGTGACATGTCGCTTTTTCCCAGCGCCTACACGCCTTGCATAAGAGAAGTGAAGGGGGCCGGCCTCTCACGTGCTTTAGAAGTCCGCGCTGGCAAATGCATATTTCTAAAACACCGGCATATTGTGGCGTGTACAGTACGCACCGCAATACTCCGTGTGAACATACTCTAAGGGCATGTCTCCACGGCAGGTTTTTCAGCCGGTTTTACTGACAGTTTTTGGTTTTTAAAGCTGTCTGTTAATCAGCTGTCAAACTTTATCATCGATCTCTATGGAAAATCCGTGCAGCAGTCCCTACTGCACGGATTTTCGCCCGACATTTTTTTAGACTGCTGGCGCTCCGAAAAACATAGAACTTGTTAATTCTTCCGCCCGGTTTTCGGACGGAACATGAACCTGTCAATGCGAAAGGGGAGGGCTTTTCTCAGAGAAAAGCCACCCCCTTCGGCCGTGTACACGGCTCCAAAAACAGAGCAAATACCGGTTGGATAATCCGACCGGTATTTGCTCTGTGCCATGTAAATGGCTCCTAACAATTGGGTAAAGCAGACACTGTTTAAAATAACAGATATTAGTAATGAAGGTATAATAAGAGTGGGAACACACAGTACAACAATAACATTTATAAAGGTATAAAATTAATACAAGGCATACTAAGTACACCCATCACTAAAGACCCAATGCACATTTCGCCAGGACAACAGCTTCATCTGGGGTAAGTAATGGAAGGACATCTAACTGGCTGTGAGGGAAGCCTCTTCTAAATTTGATGCACAAAAAAGCCCGTAGTTTGCTGAACACAAGTGTCACGGACCGCGCCGCAGCCCGCCGGTCCCCTCCTGCCCCTGTACCTCTGGTGCCGCGGTCCACGGCACGGGCCGCAGGCACAGATACTAACCCCGCCGCGCTCCTGTGCTTCCACGTCCCTCTGCTGGCTGCTGCGCGCGCTCACAACAATAGGCCACGCGCGCGCTGGCTTCTATGGATTTAAAGGGCAAGCACACTGGCAATTGGATGCTGGCTGCCGCTGACCCTATTTAAAGGGATCACTTCCGCTTGATCCCTGCTGGATCCTCGTTGTTCCTAGCTCCCTGCTAGTACGGTTCATGTACGTCATCGCGTTCCGGTGCCTTGTTTCTCCGTGCCAGTTCTTCTCCGTGGTGTTCCTCCCTGCCTGCCTGTCACCGACTACTGCCTTGCCAACTACCTGTGTCTGGCCGTTCCTCGGCTGCCGCCGTGTACCAACCACATCAGGGGTAGCGACCTGGTGTACTCCCGCCGCAGCAAGACCACCCCACTTTGCGGTGGGCTCTGGTGAAAACCGGGTTGCACTTAGACCCCGCTCCCTGGCGTGGCTCTCACCATCGGTCGCGGCGGTCCAGTGGATCCACTACCAAGGCCAGCGTAACAACAAGCAGACTAAGGACATGGATTACTAGAACGATGTCCTGTGCTCTGATGAGACCAAGATAAACATATTTGGTTTTGATTGAGTCAAGTGTGTGGCGGCAACCAGGTGAGGAGTACAAAGACAAATGTGACTTGCCTACAGTTAAGTATGGTGGTGGAAGTATCCTGGTTTGGATTGTTGTCCTATTGACCCAGTGTTTCTGAGATTATCCAATTGGGTTAAAGGGTAGGCTAAATAAAGATTGGATGTCCTTTCATTACTTACCCTGGGCAAAGTTGTTGTCCTGGCGAAATGTGCGTTGGGTCTTTCGTGATGGGTGTACTTAATATGTATTGTATAAATCTTATACCTTTATAAATGTTATTGTTGTACTGTGTGTTGCCACTCTTATTATACCTTCATTACTAATATCTGTTACTATAAACATTGTCAGTTTTATCCAATTGTTATAGTGAACAACACATTGTTCTATACTAAAATCTAGTTATTTATATTATTGGTATAATTATTTTTATGGCACCTACCAGTTTACGTTTTATGTTTGTATGTTTTTTAATGCATTCCTTTGTCCCATGTGATGTTATGTTATGTGTTGTATTTTAATCTTGTTTTGTCTGAGGACATTTTTATTGTGTTGTGTCACTAACCATATACTTGTCATACTTATATAGATTTTGTTACTATTATATCCTTTGTTTATTTTTATGTCTATGTACATCTTCCTATAGCACTATTTTTTTGTGTGTGATTTTTTTCTTTTCATATAAAAGCTTTAGAAGCTTCACAGAATTTTAGAAGATTGCGTGTAATTAGGGACTAGTGGAGATGACACCATAATTAGTACTAATGATTAGAGCAGTAAAATTGGTGGACACCCATGTAAGAAAAGAAAATGTAACTATGCTAAGACTGCCTATTGCTATTGACCAAAGTGACTGCTTTCATCCTCAGCTGTTTGTCTCTCATATTCATAGATTAACAGGCAAATAAATCTGCCCCAAATCTTAGGTCATTTGTGGAGGTGTTACAAGAAGAAAGTGCTAAGGGTGCTTTCACACGGAGTGTTGTTTGGCGCGTTTTTGATGCTTTTTTGGTGTGTTTTTTGCAGAAAATTAATGCTGTGGATGTCTGCAAACCCCCCCTTCCCCACCCCCCAAAAAAAAACCACACAGAAAACATTTCATGTGAAAGCACCCTTATGGATGTATCAATAAACCAATAAGAAAGATTTGCTGGAGACATCCCCTTTAATCCTGCTGTGACTTGTACATGTGAGCTTGGACAAAAAGCATGACCTTCTCTACCTATTACAAACCTGATTTCATTGCTAGTGTCAATGTAAGAACATAATAAGGGTGATCTCTGGGAGTCTCCAGTGCCTTGTGATTGGCCACAAGGGTGACGGTCGCAATGAGCTGAAATTTTAATTAAATCTGGTGTATCCATATAATCTTTTTTATTGTAACGCAGAAAGTCCAAATGGTGTCTAAACATTACTAAGCTATGTAATATTTAATTGAGCTAATTATAAAAAATGGAAAAGGTAAGTATGTTCCCAGAATAATGATGTTATAGTTATAATAAATTTAGTATATAAAATAGTTTAATATATTAAGAAAATGCATGAAAAGTATGATATGCAGATCAATGAATAAGATGACAATCACTGCTCGGCTTAACTCGGAAGTCACATTCATGTCTATGGGAGAATCCTGACAACCTCTCCGTTCAGAATGGGAGGCCAGGCTAAGAAATGTTTTTTTGTAAAAGTGTTACGTTAGCAAGTTTAAGGTGGGGAAGAAAAATACCATAGGAAAGGCAGAGGTCAAATATTAGGTGCCAGGGAGAGAGGCGGGAGCAGGTATAATGAAATAGGGGCAGTAATGTAGGAAATACAATGGGAGAAAAGACGAGCATGAAGACCTCTTTTCGATATCTGGGGTCAAATGCTTGTAATGATAAAGAAAATATTCAAGAGGAAGGGGAACATATAACTTATTCATTAAAATACGATACTGGTATATATTGTTTTCTTCTTAGCCATTTTATTTTCTGATTGTAGATTTTTTTATTTTGAATACATATAATAATAATATAATAATATATTTCTGTCTGTATATGAATATTGGGCAGCCATCTTGCCTGAGCTGCTTTTAACAGCATTTAGAGAGCTTCATGGGAATAGGAGCCTGTGGACAGAAGGAGGCAAGGAGACCGATTGACTTCTATAGGAGAGTTTTCTAAGCATGATCTGTGACCTGGAAAGAAGTAAAATGTGCAGGGAAGGGGAGAGAGGGAGCTTTGACTATCCCCTGTTTGACCATCTCTTATTTGTATGTCATATGTATATGATACCTTTCAGTGTAATTCTGCCTGTGCTGAAAATCAGGAGACTGATCTCTACAGAACAGGAAGTGTCAGACTATTATTAGGCCTAGTGGATAAAGGGAAAGCTGCAGGACTTCAGAAAACATTACCACAAATTCTTAATAAATGTGTTTAACATAAAAACATGAGTTAAACAATAGGTCATTTTTTGATGACACATTCCCTTTAAAGGGGTGTTCCATTCTTACAAAATGTTCGTCAGCCATTTGGGGAAAATAAAAGAGGAAAAAAACGCTCACCTTTTAAACCTAAATCTGTTCCAATGGCACCGCTGCTGACATCATGTTCATTGTTCTCATGACGGCCATGGTTTCCTCCTGCATATGTGGCACATGGTTGATGAACTTTAGTGTCATGTGAATACTAATTATGAGATCTTTAACGAGCACATTGGAACTGGAGACAGTGCTGTAACAAAGTGGGTTTAAAAGGTATTTTATAACCTCCCTGTAAATGGACAACCCCTATAACTACTATCAGTTCTGCTTCCTTTGCAGCATCTACTGCACAATGTGTGTTTTGCCATTTTTACTTTACATGCCATACGTGTTTATGTGACTAAACATATAGAGCTATGATTTCATTTTTTTTTCCTTTTACTATGCAGGAAAGAACAAGCCAGCATACTGTACCAGAACATCAACATAGTGGAACCACTCTTAGTTCTGCAGTATGAACATGTCATCAGAAACTTTGTTCGGGAGATCAGACTTCAGAGCTCAGAAATGGAAAACTTGGCTATTGCAGTGAAAAGGTATTTGCATCCCCTTTGTCATATGTAATGTTCCGTTTTTTCCAGCTACTCAGTCATTACTCTCTAACCTCACCTTGGCCCATCTAAGATTATGTACATGGAGCTACAGCTGCAGTCCAGGCACATGCATTGAATTGTATGTAGTTGTCATTTAGTCTCGGTCCGGTCTATATTTATGTCTGGCCACCTCGTGATTACTGCAGCCAATCAGTGGCCTCAGTGATTATGTGCCATTTCATTGACATCACTGCGTACAACCTGTTCAGAGGCCGAGCGGTGATGTCCATGTAATTCCATGTAACAACTGACACCACTGATTGGCTTTAGAGGTCCTATGGTGGCCATAGTATACGGAGACCAAACTGACCACTGAAGCTTTAGTGCTTGATCGGCACGGGACTTAAAAGGTGAGTTTTTTACGTGTTATTTTAGAAAATTCGGAAAAAGTAAGGTTTACATTTGAGTTGGACAAACTGTTTAAAAGCACTTTATCCAGAGCAGCATTAAAAGAAAGCACTC
Source organism: Phyllomedusa bahiana (assembly GCA_025379985.1). Taxonomy (NCBI): domain Eukaryota; kingdom Metazoa; phylum Chordata; class Amphibia; order Anura; family Hylidae; genus Phyllomedusa; species Phyllomedusa bahiana. Next base: position 45,376 of record JAODAL010003728.1, read on the forward strand.
ACAACTACAAATATGCTGAAAAAGCCACCAGGGCTGTTGAGTCAGAGTCGTGGAGTCGGAGTCGGTACCTATTTTGCAGGAGTTTCAGTCGTCATAAAATGGACCGACTCCGACTCCCAAAATATATAATAAGTTGGTCCAGTTAGTTCGATGCAAATAGCAAGCGGAATTGGGTCCGGCCAGTGCTACTGCTCCCATATCTTCAGCCTCATCACATGAGGAGTGTAATTGATGACATGGAGCAGGCAAAGCGCTTCCCCAGGGGAAAAGATTCCGCTCCCATGGCAAACAGAATTCATCAAAATTTTTCACCTGTTCTCAAAGAAGTGGAAGAGTTCAACCATTCATCAAAACTGACTGTGCCTGAGGCAAATCCTTTATACCCTGACATTGTTAGAGATGTTGCCCCTGTGGTCACCGCTTTGCCCCCAACCCAAGTTAGTGTAGAAAGGCTGTTTTATAGCCTGGAAATAATGTGATCAGATGTGAGGTCATGTATGCAGGATCTGATGGAGGCAATACTATTTTTTTTTGTGTCCTAAAGTCATGTCCAATAAATATATTTTACACTGACAAGCAAAATGGTAACAATGTTTTGAACTTGTGACTTTCAGGCTCCGTATCTCACCCTCCACTACAGCTTTGTACATAAAGCTACTGTAATTTTATATACAGTCATCTTACCTATCTTATATATAAATTTGACTTGCAAGTATTTTGCATCTGCTTAGTTCTGCAGAATCTTTCCTGTAACTGCATTGTTACTGTTTTGTTCCTAAAAATCAAAGTGTTAATTTTGTTAGTATTTGGGAAATCCTCCTTTGGTTTTCAATACTGCCTGAATCCTTCTGGGCTCTGAATCAGATTCAAGCACATCTTGACTAAAATCTGATCCCAGGTCTCTTCTACACATTCCCAATGTTGGTGCAGACTGGACTTGGATACAAATACAGCTTTGTCTTCAACTCTATCCACAAGGGTTCAAAAGATCAAAACATTGTTACTCTTTTGCTTGTCAGTGTCTGTTCACCTAAATAGCTTGATTATTGGATCATAAGGTGATAAACAGCCTGATGGGACCATTTTACTTCAGTAAAGTTATCACTTAAACATGCGCCATGTATGAGGGAGTCAGGAGTCTGAGTCAGGAGTCGGAGGTTTGGGAAATTGAGGAGTTGGAGTCGGGGCTTTGGCTTGCTGACTCCACAGCCCTGAAAGCCACTTAGTCCCACAATTCTTACATGTTTTAAGCACTTTTGGTGTGTGTGTACACAGAGTTTGTCTCAGGTGGTTAGGGATGTGGCTAAGCAGAAAGAGGACATGGTTTTAAATGTATCATAATGCCTGTAAAATTAGGCAACTGTCTCTAAAGATATAACAGATTAAACATATGGCAGGAACCATTTTGATAAACGTGATGCATCTAGTATAGTTCTAAGATGTCTAAATAAGAGATAGTATTAGAAAGTCTACCTCAATGTGTGAAGCAATACACCTACAGATGAGCAGAAAAAATCTGGCTGCAGAATTTTTGGCGGAGAGACAAGAAACAAAACTCGATCGAAATGTAACAAAAAATGTGTGAATTCGGCCTTCCTACAGGATTGCATTGTTTTCTTTTGGAGCATTTATAGGCAGATATACCTAAATGTCAGGAGCCATTTACTAGCCATATACTATAGTAAAAGCTTGTTAAGTAAAACTGTGGATGTTTGTATGGTCATTTGTATATTGGTTCAAAATACTGTCTGTAGTGCTAGGAGTAACTTTGAAATCTTAGCCTGCTATGGATAGTATTAAAGGGCATTATGGGAAGTCTTGTAAAGTGAAAACAATTCATGCCAAGCCAGTATCGCTCATCTACATACAGCTGCTTCATGGTTTTGCCCCTCATCAGTGTAGAGCAGACCTTACGGGCTGAGTGAGATGCGATGAGTGGCTCAGAAAGGGTATTATCTCTCCTTAAGGAAAAGGCACAATGTAGGTGTGTGAGGATTTAAGGTTGCCTTTTGCACCTTACGGGCATTTACATATAACAAGGCATTATTATTATTATAGGCATTATTAGAGCTGGACGCTCTAGTACCCTCTATTAGATGTAGCCATCCGCAATTCGCTCATGAGGTGTAAAAGACAATCTTAAATCCTCACACAAAAACATGGTGCTTCTCCCCAAGGATAGTATTAAAAAAATCTACCTCAATATGTGAGGCGATATACCTATAGGAAACAGTTGTCTGCAGAATATTTGCCTGGGAAACAACAAAAAAAAGTCATCAAAATGTAACAACATTTTTTAAAGCGGTATATGTGAATCCAGTCTACCTACAGAATTGCATTCATTGTTTTCTTTTGGAGAATTTATAGGCAGATTTATTTTTCCCAACACTCATAATAACATAGATATTTAGATGTTAGGAGCCATTTACTGAACATATTGTAGTAGAAGCTTGTTAAGAGAATTGTGAATGCTTGTACGGTCAATTAGATATTTGTTTGAAATAATGTCTGTAGTACCAGGTGTAATTATGAAATTTCAACCTCCTACCATTACTTAAGGGGGTGTTTGTACCAGACTGTCTCGCATTTTCTGGTCAGGCTGTAGGTAGTTCTCTAGCAGTTATTGACATATTAGCTCTGCTATTCCTTGCTGCCCCTGTTAGAGGGACATTGGTTATGTAGGGGTTTAAACAGCAGGGCCTAAAGTTACAGAACTTTAAAGAGTTAGGAGACATGTCTGAAAACTGTCTTGGTCTAAGACTTTTTCTTGTTGCCCTTAGCAACCAATCAGGGTTCCCCTTTCATTTGTTCAGAGCACTATATAAAATGAAAGTGGAACGCTGATTGGTTGCTATGGACAACAAGAAAAGTCTTAGACCAAGACAGTTTTCAGACATGTCCCTCTTAAGGGCCGTTCACACGGCTTTTTTTGGGCTCGGATTGCAGCCGTTTTACACGCCGTACTGCGCTGCAATACGGCTGCAATCCGTCCCAGTCATTACGGTAATCCACCGTTCTCATAGAGAACTATGGATTCCGTCTCTCCTCCCCGCTCAGCGAATCCGCCGGGCGGAGAGAAAGTGACATGCACATTATCCCGGCGGGATAAACGCCGTGGATAATGAAAGTCTATGAGGCCGGCGGGCAGCACCCCCGCCCCTTATTCAAGCCGTATCGCGGGCGGAATCCGTCCCGCAATTACGGCTTGAATAAGCCATGTGAACCGGCCCTTAATGTTTGTAAAGTAAACATAAACCTGTGCTGCTGATAAGACACAGCAGATGTGACATCACCCTCCTGACCATGGTTCTAAAGCCTTTAAGAGCAGAGAGATCATTGGTAACCTATGGAAGCTTGTGCTGCATTGGGAATAAAAAGCTGCATATTCCCATTGAAAGCAAAACACAATACATGCAGGTTTTATGTGCATTCTGATGCAGAAAAGTAGGTGAGATATAGGTGGAAAATTCACTGTGTGAGCATAGCCTAATGTGAAATGGTATCCTGTTACACTTTCCTCGTTCTTACATCCTCCTTTCTGTGAATGGAATGAGAGAAAAGGAAGAATTTGACAGTTTTTGTTTGCTAATGGTTTTTCTTTTCAATTGCAGGGCCCAGGACAAAGCAACTATGCAGCTGAGTGAACTGGAAGAGGAGATGGATCATCGAATACAGTCTGCCGAGAACAGAGTAAAGAAAGAGGTTAGCAGAGTTTTCATTTTATCTCCCTTTAACCATACATATTTATGGTTAATGTGTTTCATAAAAGAAGACCCTTGAACATACATATCATACCATAAGTAACGTTTATGATTTCTTGTGAAGACAGATATACTTTATGTTGCATGCATTCGGAGAGAGCTGCAGGTGGCTACAACGTAGAAATATATAAATTAAATATATAAAAACATTTTAGCCCATAGTTAGCCTAATCTATTAACCGAAGTAAAATGGACGTGGGAAGTTTGCAAATGAAATAACAAACATTTTCACCATTCATCATTATTGTTACAAATTCTGCACCGTTTTTGTCTTAGCTGCTTCTTTAGTGATCCATTGTTTACAGCTCATCTCCAGGGCATACGACCAGGGCTGAGAGCTCCTCAGTCCTGGTCGCACATTCTCAGACATCACTTCTCCTCTCAGGCAGCTACTGAGTGTTCAAACCCCAGGTGCTGTCACTCTACTCCCATCCACTGTACTCCTTAGTAATTAGTCAAACAGTGCAAATAATTAAAAAAGAAACCTCAATGAGGTATGTGCATTGATAAAGAGAATAAAATCCACAGGTTTGGTTCCTGCAGGGATTTGAACCTAGGATCCTTGTGCCTGGAGGCAAAAACTTTACCTCTCAGTTACTCACAATGCTTCACATAAACAGACCTTAAAGAAAGAAAAGGCCTGGTGATGTTATCCTGATAGGTCACATGATATGCAGTTCAAACAAACCTCCTGAGCACACATAGCTGAAGAGCTGGATATAGGAGGTATGAAATGAGATCGTGGCAAAACCCCTTTAAAAAAAAGAGAACTGTACAACCCTTTTAACTATTTTGTTTTTCTCTGCATTTTATTTTTCTTCCTGCCTTCTAAGAGCCTTAACTTTTTATTTTTTTCATCTGCATAGACCTATGAGTGCTTGTTTTATGCAGGACAAGACAGACTTTTTTATGGTACCAAAATTGTTTGTGGAGTGGAATTTGAAAAAATAGTGCAGTGAGTTTTTATTCGTACCATTTTGGGATACATGCATCTTTTCAATCACTTTTAAACCAATTTTTGGAGACACAAAATTACGGTACCTAAAAAACGCCAATTTTGCTTTGGGAATTTTTTTCATTCTGTGGTATTCACTGTACAGGATAAATGATGTAATATTTTAATTGGTCGAATTTGTACGGACGCGGTGATACCAATTGTGTGTAACATTTTTCTTTTTTAAATTGTAAACGGGGTGTGTTTAATGTTTTAAAACTTCTTTTAACTTGTTTTTAGTCCCCTTAGGGTACCATTAGAGAGCCTATTTCTTGTACACGGTTCTGTAATATGAATATGCTGCAGAAGGTTGTACATATATGGCTCTTCTATTATATCCTGCCTATGGGGTAGAAGTAATATGTCAGCCTTCTGCCATGACAACTGTTTAGTACCACACAATCTCGTCGCAGACCGATTATTCACTTAGATGCCTCGTCAAATGCGGTGGCGGAATCTAAAAGGATAAAAAGCCGGTATTGGATCTGTCTCTGATCCTAGCATCTAGTGGCAGATCCTAGCTGTAAAAATTAGCATGTACCGGCCATGTATGGGCTGTACAGGTACGCCAAATGTTAGTAAGTAGGTGAAGAGGCTTTCTAAATCTTCTTCTTTTTTTATTTTGGATGCTGTTGAATTTAAATTAAAAAAGTAAAGTTATCTCTGTTCTCACCACCGTTCCACTGTCTCCCCTTTCTTCTCTCTACTTCCTGCGCTCAGTTATTAGCTGCAGTGGTCACATGCCATTGTCTGGTATCACCACGGAGATTATTCACTCAGGGGCGGAACTACCGGGGCAGCAGACGTAGCAGCTGCCATGGGGCCCGGGCTCTTAGGGGGCTCGGGGCAGCTGCTTCCTCGTCTCCTCCCCCGGTAGTTCAGCTCCTGCGCCCGTTGTATGGGGCAGTAATAAGGCCCCTGCGGGCGCAGCCCCCCTCCTGTGCACAGCTCTTTGGACTAAAGTCTCAGCCGGAGCTCAGTGAAGACGTCAGGTCAGAGAGGAGGGAGAGGTGCACTCTTGGGACAGCAGTGTGCAGAAGATCAGGAGACTGAAGCTGCCTGCTGTTCTGTCTCCTTCCCTCATCTGTGACCTGCTGTTCAGCAACACCATGCTGAGAGGTGCCTGGAGATCAGGTTCATTTTTTGTGTATGTATATGTGTGTATACATGGGTGTGTATGTGTCTGCATATATGTACATGAGTGTGTTTACATGGCTGTGCATGTGTGTACATGTGTACATGAGTGTGTTTACATGGCTGTGCATGTGTGTATATGAGTGTGTACGTGTCTGCATGTGTGTACATGAGTGAGTTTACATAGGTGTGCATGTGTGTACATGAGTGTGTATGTGTCTGCATGTGTGTACATGAGTGTTTACATGGCTGTGCATGTGTGTACATGAGTGTGTATGTGTCTGCATGTGTGTACGTTTCTGCATGTTTGTACATGGGTGTGTTTACATGGGTGTCTGGCGTGTGCGGGATGTGTCCGGCGTGTGCGGATTGTGTGCGGGATGTGTCCGGCGTGTGCAGATTGTGTCCGGCGTTTGACCTGCGTGTGCGGGATGTGTCCGCCGTGCGACTTGCGTGTCCAGGATATGTCCGCCGTGCGACCTGCGTGTGCGGGATGTGTCCGGCGTGTGCGGGATGTGTCTGCCGTGTGACCTGCGTGTGCTGGATGTGTCTGGCGTGTGCGAGTTTTGTTCGACGTGTGACTTGCGTGTGTGGGATGTGACCGGCGTGTGTGGAAAGTGTCTGATGTACACTATTTTTTCCGTTATTCTTGACAGAACATGTGATAAGTTTTTGGTTTTTTTTTCATGGACAGAGGGGGGAGGGATCCCCATTGAAAGGTTTGCTATGGGGCCCTGCCATTTATAGTTACGCCCCTGCATTCACTTCACTATATAAACCAGAAACCCCTTTAAATACAGTACATAGGATATACTTTATAGTATTATTATGCATGTTATCTTACACTACAAATCTAGTAAATTTAACCTTCTACTTCTGCAAGTCGCATGACATCTGATTTATATGGTGCTATACTTAAATCTCTTGTGCTATATTTTATGCAGGGCTAAAAATATTCTGAATGAAATCTTGAATTGACATACATTATGTACCTAATATTGTCATTATTTAAGTTTTAGAAATGATGGTTACATTGGCAGTCATAGTTGTAATACTGGTTTCTCAGCCTGTCTGGGGCTTCTCTTCCTTTTTGCAATAAATGTATTCAAGGACTAACTAAACTTTTTTTTCTCCCTCTTGCCAGAATATAAAGATATCATATGAATCTCTATCTGGACCTGCAGTGGTGCTTGAAAGTTTTTAAACCTTTCAGAATTTTTTATATTTCTGCACAAATTTGACCTAAAACTGCTTCAGATTTTCACTCAAGTCCTAAAAGTTAATTAAGAGCACCAAATCAAATACATGAGGCTATTGTTGGCTCTTTCTAGACTTGTTCATTTATTTATTGTGGAAAATGATCCAAGATCACATATCTGTGATTGGTAAAAGCATGTAAACTTTTAGGATGAGCAGAGAATTTGAAGGTGAAATTAAGTTCAGGTGTTTCAATCAATGGACCAATAATCAGGTATGAGCGGGCAACATATTTATTTAAAGAATAGGGATCTATCAAAGTCTAATCTTTACAGGACATGTTTGTGGACTAGAATCATGGCACAAATGAAGGGTGATTTCTGAGAATGTCAGAAAAAGAATTGCTGATGCTTATTAGGTTAGAAAAGGTTGCAAAAAATATCTCTAAAGAGTTTGGTCTCCATCAATCAATCAGTTAGATTGTGAAGACGTAAAGGTCCTTTTCAATATCATTATTACCCTCCTAGTAGTGACTGACCAAAAAAGATCATGGTAAGAGCAAGGCATATGCTTACGAGATCACAAAAGAACCAGTGGTAACCACTTAGCACCGAAAGACCTGTGTCATAATAACTAAAGTTAATGTTCATGAGTCCTTTATCAATTAATGGTAATTTTTATAAATGCATATATTATTCATAAATCATTCCACTGAAGGTGTATCAACATGTCTTGTAACCTCACAAGGACACAAAGTTTAAAACCGGTAATATTATCATCATATAAAGCACGCTTCGTTCATCGCGTTGGTATTAAAGCGCAGGCAAGTTAAAGGGGTTTGGCCAAGAAATGAGCTCCTTACCTAACAGGCTGATACTCCCCTCTTGAGGCTTGAAAAAAGGGGCGTTGTGTTTCCATGTTTAAAAAAACAAGTATCTCCTCTGTGATGTCATCATTCCACCTCCCATGCACGTTAATGATACTCAGTTTCTGTAGTTGAGCATACATTGTTTTGCTAATCCACAGATGAGAACTGTATTGTGCACAAGCATTATTTTATTTCTCCCTCTTATTTGCTCAGGAGAGAAGATAAGCTCAGCAGTCAGCCTTCTTTCATTCCTTCAGGAACGATTGCAGGGGGAGAGGGGCGGAGCAGAGAGCCAGGGAGCGTCTGCATGTTTACTCACATAATTACATTATAACCAGTGGATACGCTATACTATCTGCCATCAGATAAGAAGTGAAAACAACGCAAGCGTGGCCAAATCCGCTCCTGGTCGTGTCTAATGTAAACTGTCAGGAAACCAAGGGCATGTAAGGAAGGCTGTAGTTCTCAGAGGCTCCACTTTTTTGATGACATATATTTAGAAAAGTGATTAAATACCCATTTTGGAAGATCCCACGTCAACGTTAGATTGTGGCAAAACCGCTTTAATATTCCATGTTACATTGTAGTAGAGCCATAAACACGCCAACATGCCAGGCGTGTTGATGACTCCACTATGATTTAACATGGAATATGAACTTGCCTTGACTATATAACCAGTGCAATGAACAATGTGTGCTCCATATGATGAATGAATCACAGGTTTTAAACTTACTGTGCTTTTATTTGTGAAGTTACAAGAAATTTTGATATATCTTCATTGGAATGATTTATGAATAATATAAGCATTTATAAAAAATGACCTAGCCTAACGATTCATTGATGAATGACTGCAATTGGTGAGAGGAGAAAACTCAATATTAATTGGTTGGTCTCTAATTTTTCTATAAAATGTTCATCCACCATCAGGATTCATTGTCAGGAGGACACTGAACAACAATGATGTGCATGGCAGGATTGTAAGTAGAAAGCTGCTGCTCTCCATAAAGAACATTGCTGCATGTCTGCAGTTTGTTGAATATCACCTGGACAACCAAGAAGGTTACTGGAACAATATTGTCTGGACAAATGATAGCAAAATTGAGATTTAAAAAAAAAAAAAAAAATGACAGTGTTATGTTTGGTGGATGAAAAACACTGCATTCCAGCATAAAACCTCATAGTACCTATGGAGTATGGTGGTGGTTGTATCATGGTTTAACCGTGTATTGCTGCATCTGCATCTGAGCTGGATGCATTCATAAATGGAACAATTAATTTCACTGCAAATTCTAAAGAAAAATGTTAGGACATCTGTTTTTGAGCTGAATTTAAAAAAAATTGTGGGTCATGTAGCAAGACAACGACCCTAAGCACACAAGTCATTCTACCACAGATCGTTTGAAGAAGACAAAGTTAAAATGTTTTGTAATGGCCAAGTCCTGTCAAGAGAGATTGAACAGGTCTGTAGCTATAGCCACCTGAGGAGCTGATGCAGCTCATACAAGAAGGGATATCTCAGAATAGGTAGGACACTGTTAATGGACACATATTGCAAAGTGACTTGTTTTTGCAACATCTTTAACATAAAAAACAATCCTTGTAGCGAGACAACTCCTTTAATCCAAAAGAAATTTTGTGGAAGGACCCGAAGCAAGTAGCTCATGGGAGGAATGGGCTGAAAATCCTCCAACCCGTTGTGCAGGAATAATCAACAATTAGTGAAAATAGTTTTTATACAGTTAGTGCCATACAAGGGGGTCATACCAGATAATGAAATATAAGGTTCACATACTTTTGCCACTCACATATGTGCTATTACATAATTTTCCTCAATAAATGAACAACCAAGTGTAATATTTTTGACTCAATTGAAATAGTTCTTGTTATCTATTTTTAGGACTTAAAGGGGTTTTGCCACAATCTCATTCATACCTCCTGCATTCAGCTCTGTGTATTCATAAGGGGGTGTGTGTGATTTGTTTGAATTGCATATCCTGTGACCCAGAAGGATGAGATTACCAGGCCTTTCCTATCTTTAGTCAAAGAAAGGTTTGTTTTTGTCACGTCAAGGGAGGTGCAGTGAGCCCTCACTGGAATCCAGCCCACTGTCCCTGCCTACTTGACGTGCTGCCCTAGGCAGCAGACGGCAACTGGGCGAAGTCCTGCGCTGCTAAAGTGCTGGGCCGTCAGAAGGAAGAATAGTCAGACGGGTCCGGGTCAATATCACATAGGAACGCCAAAGCCACAAATCAGAACCAGAGGAATAAACTTAAACAAGCCGAGGTCAAAAGCCAAACGGAAGCGGAGCACAAAATCAGGAGACAAGCCGGGGTCAGGAGAACAGGCCGGGGTCAGGTATACAGATAAGCAAAACACAATAACTGAACAAGAAAAACGAGGTAGCCAGGAACATCCAGGCGCAGTACCCCAGCCTTCAGGGAGTTTAAATGGGTTTTCCTGATACCGCCCCTGCAACTGATTGGAGCGGCCTCCGGTCCCCCCATTGGCTGGTGCAACTCGCCCCTTCGGGAAAGTGGCTGGGGCCCCTGTCACTCACAGAGTTGTCAGCAGCAGGTGTATCAGGGTGGGTTGTGAATCACTGCTGCACCTGTTGAGCCCTGCAGCCTGGCACAGCCAGCCTGACAGTCCCCCCCTTTTAGGAGGGGCCACCGGGTGCGAGTCTGGGTGCGACTCATGGAATTCCCTCACCAGGCGATCAGCATGGATAGGTTTCGCTGGAACCCATGATCTCTCCTCAGGACCATACCCTTCCAATGGACCAGGTACTGCAGTGCCCTTTGGGCCTTACGGAATTAAACTACGGGCGACTTCATTTTCTAACTCCCCCTCTATGCGAACGAAGAAGGAGGCCTAGAGGGGGAGTCACGGCTAAATATACCTCTTATTAAGTGCACGACGGGAAAAACGTTGTATACAGAGAGAAGAGGGTAATTTCAGCTGATAAGCCACCGGGTTAGCCTTCTCCTGAACGACATATGGACGTTCAGGTACAGGGGAGGCATAGTTCACCAGGGGAGAGTTCGGGGAAAACCTTAGCCCGCGCGCAAACTTCACAAGATCCGCATAGGCCTCAACGCTGGCACGCTGCTTCCAGATAGAGCATCAGCTTGCACATCAGTATTGGGCCCCGCAGGTAAGGAGACATCTGTCAACACACCGTTGTCCCCACCTGACTAATTTCCCTGAATTCCAGTCAAACACTGGATTATGTTTCTGAAGCCAGGGCACCCCAAAACCACATCAGCGGGCAGCCCCTCCATGACGAATGAATACATTTTCCAATATGTATGGATCCGACCACCATCTCCAGCTCAGGGTACAAATTGGATTGCGCCCCGAGCTAGTGGGGTGGAGTCAATAGCCACTACCCGCAGCGAGTCAGATAGCGGTCTCCAAGGTAGGCCTAGACGTTTGGCGAAAGACGCATTAACAAAATTAGAAGCTGATCCAGAATCCACAAACGCACTCCCAGAACCGGACAGCGACAAGTTGAAAGCTTAACTGGTTTGCAGCAACTTATTTGATACAATAGGAAATACCTGCTCGCCTAGGTGTCCTCCTGCTGACCACCTAGGCGTTGGAGTTTTTCCGACCTGGTCTTCCGTTTGGATCATTCCCGAATTCTGTGTCCATCTTCTCCACAGTAGAAGCACAACCACCCTGGATGCGACGAGGTAGTCCTACGGTCACTAAACCACAATGACAGAAAAAGCCCCCACTTGCATGGCTCCTCTGGGTTTAAATCGGAAACAAGGGTTTAGGGGTGACCCAAGGTGTGGACACCGGAGGGGGAACCTTTTCCTGCCGTTTTCTCCTAAAAACGTCTGTCCAGGAACGGCCAGTTTCCATGGCCTCATCTAAAGTACCAGGGGTAGGGTAAGCCAAACCCAATAAAACCTTCACATGGTCAGCTAACCCTACTCTAAACTGGTATCTGAGAGCTGCGTCGTTCCAGCCAGACGGAACGCACCAGCGACGAAATTCGGAGCAAAACTCCTCCACAGTCTTCTCACCCTGCCTCAAGGTGGTCAGCTGAAGCCTCGGCCACAGCATCCCCATCTGGGTTTATTAAAGAGTACCCCTAAAGCGGCAAAGAACCTGTCCACAGAAGACGTATTTACGTTGATGCCCTCTGGGGGGTAACGAAAAAAAATTGCCCACCCTGGGGGGGACCCGGGGAACCTGGGTTTTTCCAAGGGCAACTGGATAGGGGGTTCCACAGGAGTGGAAGGTAATGCAGGGACCCTCTGACTTGGGGGAGCCTCCTGTTGTTTTTTCTCTCAGGGGCCCCGATCCTGGACTAGCTGGGTAAGCCCTGCATCTGCTCTAACAGAGCTGTTTATTGGGTCCATGTGATGGTAGAGCAGTAAAAGGTTTCGGCCTGTGATAATGTCACTCAAAGGGGGGTGCAGTGAGCCCTAACTGGAACCCAGCCCCCTGTCCCTGCCTACTTGACGTGCTGCCCTAGGCGGGGAGACGGAACTGGGTGACAGTCCTGCGCTGCTAAAGTGCTGAGGCCGTCAGAAGGAAGAATAGTCAGACAGTCCGGGTCGTATCAAATAGGAACGCCAAAGCCACAAATCAGAACCAGAGGAATAAACGTAAACAAGTTGAGGTCAAAAGACAAACGGAAGCGAAGCACAAAATAGAAAAACAAGCCGGGTCAGGAGGGAAAAAGCCGGGTCAGGTATACAGATAAGCAAAACACAATAATGAACAAAAACACGAAAGGGAGCCAGGAACATCACAGGTGCAGCACTCAGCCTTCAGGAGTTTAAATGGGATTCCTGGATACCGCCCCTACTGATTGGAGCGGCCTCCGGGTCCCCCCATAGGCTGGTGCACTCGCCCCCCTGTCAGGAGTGGCTGGGCCCCTGTCACTCACAGAGTTGTCAGCAGCAGGTGTATCAGGGTGGGATCGTGCATCAGCTGCTGCAGCCTGTTGAGCCCTGCAGCCAGAGCACAGCCTAGCCCTGACAGTTCTTGTGTAGAACTGTAAGTAGCTACATTGTAGCTCAGAGGTAAAACTTTTGCTTCCAGACACAAGGGTCCTCGGTTCAAATCCCTGCAGGAACCAAACCTTTGGATTTTTTTTCCTTATCAATGCACAGACCTCATTGAGGTTTCTTTTTTATTTATTTGCACTGTTTGACTAATTACTAAGGAGTAGGACGGGAGTAGAGTGACGGCACCTGGGGTTTGAACACTCAGTAGTTTCTGTTATCAATCTGTACAGGAGCTGTATAAACAAAATAATAGGAAACCTACAAGATTATTTGCTAAATTGATCATTTAAATGCACTGAAACAATAAAAAAAAAAAAAGGAATTAACCATGGCTGTCTGAGAGGAGAGGTGATGTCTGATCATGTGCGACCAGGAGTGAGAAGCTCTCAGCCCTGGTCTTATCCCCTGGAGACGAGCTGTAAACAATGGATCACTAAAGGAGCAGCTAAGACAAAAACGGTGCAGAATTTTTAATAATGATGAATGGTGAAAATGTTTGTTATTTAATTTACAAACTTCCCACCTCAATTTTACTTTGTGGCAAAACCCCTTTAAAGACCAGATTTTTACATATATATATAAAAAATTCAGAAAGGTTCACAAACTTTCAAGCGATACCTTATTGTATATTATTATATAACATAGTGGCTAGGTCAATCTAAATTGTCTTTTCAACATCTTATTAAGGAAATATTTACACTGAAAATACTCTTGAAATAAAGTTCCAGATTACCTTTAAATAACATTCTCCATGTCTTTACTGGCATCCAGACCATTTGTAGGATAGATTAGATATAACTTTTCTACTTCACCCATATGAGTAACTGCTGGCATATCCACGGACTACACGCATGCAGAAATCTGCCTAGAAGGTAAACAGTTCTGAAGGTTGAGTTCGTGCTTGACTGCATTTGCAGGGTTGAGACTTTGTTACCTCTTTCCTTCTTGAACATGTTATTTTGTGCTGTGTGCAGTAGCCTCTGTATGTTACTATAGAGTTGTTCCTAAATTCCTATAGCTTTTGTGTTATTTTTACACATTTACATAATGTGATAGCTATTTCACATGTTTATATTGGGCTTTAAATTCACAGTGATACTCAGCTGAAGGTTGGGCAGTGGTAGAATGGGCGATATATTTCCAAGTTGTCATTGACTTAGTTTATACATGTTTAGGCTGTGTCCCCACTGCAGAGGACAAATACCGGTCGGAAAAGCCCTCCCGCTTCACATTCACACACACAGGTTCCGTCCGAAAACTGGACGGAAGATTGTGCTTGTTGAATGTTTTACGGCCGGACCGCGGGCGGAAAACCCGCCGGACGGAAAACCCGGGCAGTGGGGACTGCTGCACGGGTTTTTCCATAGAGCACCATTGTGCTCATTTTCGGACGGTTTTTCAGGCGGTCTGCAAAACCGCAAACCGCCTGAAAAACCGGCAGAAAACCCGTGCAGTGGGGACATGCCCTAAGACTGTTTTATAATGTGAGGACAATGACAGAGATATGGTGCCATTCCTTCATTTCAGTTTCTTGAAAAAGATGGAAGCTGTCACTGTTAGGGCGTATCCCCACTGCACAGGATAAATACCGGCCGGTATATGTCCTGTTTTGCGCCCGTCCCCACGGCCGCGGGGGGACGGCTTTTCTCCGTGATGAGAAAACCGGACGGAAGATTGTGCTTCTACAATGTTTTGCCGCCGGACCGCCGGCGGCAAAACCGCCCGACGCAAAACCTGTGCAGTGTGGACTCCTGCACGGGTTTTCCATAGAGCACAATTGTGCTCATTTTCGGCCGGTTTTTCAGGCGGTCTGAAAAACCGCAAACCGGCTGAAAAACCGGCCGAAAACCCTTGCCGTGGGGACATGCCCTTAAAATGGCATTGCACCCGTGTTGCCCCGAAAATAAGACATTGTCTTATATTAATTATTGCACCTAAACACGAGCTAAGACTTATTTTTAGGGGATGTCTTTTTTTTCTATGAACAATAATTCACATTTATTGTTGAGCAAAAATAAACATGTATTAATATACTGTAGTGATTTCATCACAAACATCAGCATAAGCAGCAAAACTGAATTTCGTAACTAAAAATGCACTATGTCTTATTTTCAGGGGTGTCTTATTTTCGGGGAAACAGGGTATCCATTTAGCTGTAAGCATCTCATAACTTCCTAATCAAATTTGTTTTATGTCAGTAAGGATTATATGTTGGGTCATGAAAAGTAGTGCAACTTTCTAAAATACTTTGTGTACTTTATGGTCTAGGATTTGGGCTAATAATGTCTAGCAGATACAGGGGCTCATCTTTAAGGCTATGTCTCCACTGCACTCATTTTTGGTCATTTTTTTCAATGTTTTTCGTTTTCTGAAACTGCTGAAAAACGAATGAAAACAGATCCCATAGACTTTAAGGCCGCATCCCCACGGCAGTGGACAAATACCGGCCGGTGAGCGGAGAACAGCCCTCCCCCCTCCCAGGGAGAAGCACAGCTTCTGTCCGGAAACCGGATGGAAGATGGTGCTTAATCTATGTTTTGATGCAGGACCGCCGGCGGCAAAACTGCCGGGCGGAAAGCCCGTGCAGTGGGGACTGCTGCACGGGTTTTCCATAGAGCACAATTGTGCTCATTTTCGGCCGGTGTTTCAGGTGGTCTGAAAAAACGCAAACAGACTGAAAAACCGGCAGAACACACGTGCCGTGGGGACATGCCCTAATAGTAAAAACGTTCTGTAGTCTCCACAGAAAGTTTTTATTTTATGCTCCAGGTAGTTTTTTGAAACATGTTTCAAATTTTCTATTTAAGTATATGTAATACACCGGAAGATTTTTAGCCCTTT
This sequence comes from Phyllomedusa bahiana, assembly GCA_025379985.1. NCBI lineage: Eukaryota > Metazoa > Chordata > Amphibia > Anura > Hylidae > Phyllomedusa > Phyllomedusa bahiana. The sequence continues at coordinate 61,198 of JAODAL010003728.1, forward strand.
TTTTTTCTGTGCGTTTTTTGCATGGTTTTTTTTTACAGAAATCTACAGAAATTATAATGCTGTTCATTACTGCAAAAAAAAGTGGCAAAAAACGTACAAAAAACGTACCAAAGACATGCCAAAAAACGGTCGGTTTTTGAGTTCTTTTTGATATGCACCGGACAAAAAACTCAGCTTTATGAACAGGTTTAGGACTTGGTTTTCAGTGAATTTTTTTTGTCCAATGCCATGTAGAGCGAACCTTAGAACAAGCTCTGAAGTGATTAATTTATTGCAGATTTACAACCGTGGCATCTACAGATATATCATTATTATTTATTTTATAGCGCTATTGATTCCAGGGTGCTGTACGTTCAGGGGGTTACATACATAACATAAGTCAAACAATTACAATAGTGACAATCTGTAACTAACAACAGGTACAGAGGGAAAGAGACCCTGCCCGCAAAGGCTTACAATCTACAATATAGCAAAGTTATACGTGACAGATAGCACTGTCCACTTTTTTAATGCTTGTCAGAGGCTTTTGTTATGGTTTAATAACAGATAACATGGATAGCCATGATGTTACAGTAAACTTAAATTTTGCTACACCTGTAAGTGGTCTAAGGCTATCTTCACACGGGTTAACTGCGGGACGTAATTACGTCCCACAATTATGCCGTGTGGACGGGGGCGGGAGCAGGGGAGCGAGCGGGGGGCCGGCACCTCGCCGGCCCATAGACAATCATTGCTAGCGGCGCGTATACGCCGCTAGAAAATGACATGTCAATTATCTCCCCCCTCGGCGTATTCGCCGAGCAGGGAGAGGAGACGTAATCCATAGTTCTCTGAGAACTGTGGATTACCGTAATGAATGGGCCGCTTTCAGCCCGAAATTTGCGCACTTTGGCGCGTAATTACGGACCGAAATACGCGCCATTTTAAGCCGTGTGAACATAGCCTAACAGAGGGAGGGGGCTCCCTTTTTTTCTTCCATCACTCTTTGCAGTGTGATCAATTGACACCGATGGTCACCATGATGGAGGCAAAATAATGTCTTGAATGGAAACCTATTAGGCCCTACTGGAGGCAGGGTGTAATAGGGCGACTGACACAGGCACAGTGCATTGCATTAGGGCTTGTTCACACGGCGTTTTAACTCCGTGTTAACTACGCTTTTTAGAGCCATCTCGGGGCTCGACATGACGGACCCAGAGAAGGATCTGAACAATTAGCAGTGAGATTATCACTGAGGGCTGTGAGGAACACGCAGCGGCGTTCACATGAGAGATCGCCGCTGCTGTTTCCATAGCACAGCTCGGGTCCGTCTTTGAAAGAATTGTATATCATTTCTTTCAAAGACATAGCTGACAGGCAGGAGGGGAACACGCAGCGGCCATCTCTCATTTGAACGCCGCTGCATCTTCCTCATAGACCGCAGTGATAATCTCACTGCTAATTGTTTAGATCCGTCTCTGTTTTTTACCTCCTAAAGAGAGTATCATAACTTTTACATTTTTTCACTAACAAATCTGTATAGGATAATGCATTTCTTGATGTATGTTACTTGTTTATAAGAAAAATTGTAATAAACTTTCAATTCAAAAAAACAAAAACAAATCTGTATAGGGCCCTGTATATTTGCAGGCTGAGTTGTAGTTTTTCTTAGCACTGTACTGGGATACAGAACGTATAACTTTTTTTTTGTGTGGGAGAAATGGAAAAAAAACAGCAATTCGGCTATTATTTATTCCATTTTCTGGGGGCATATCACATGAGTTGTAAATAAAAGTTGTGAATGTATCAAATGGCCCAGTTATGGTGGTACCAAATTCACACTTTTTTATGTTTTACCACTTCTGCTATACAAAATCTTGTTTTTGCTGGGAAAACTTTTAGTGCTGTTTTAGAAAGTGCTTTTTGTTGAATAGACTGAAGAATTTTGTTTGCATCATGTGATTGTTAAAACTTTATTCTATTTTCTATATGTTTTTATATATATTTTTAGAAAAGGTAGTTTGAATTGCTATTAAAGTACTATTGATTGACCAATTAGTTGTCCATCTGATGACTAGTTTCCATCTTTCTGTCTGTTGCTTGCTTTTGGTTCCTAGCTGAGGAAATTCACTAAGACTTTTTATATGGACGTTGAGTAAGTGAAAAGAATATTACAGGCTTTGCTTTGCTTAGATAACATGGGTTTTTCCTAGGTACAATTCTTATTTAAAGTCAACAAATACACCTAAAAAGCAAATTCTGCGTGCTGTCTTAGTCTTTACTTTGTGGGCTGGTAGTACGATGCACATCTGCGTCAGAGTAGTAAACTCCTCTCTTACACAAAAAAACCAAGAACTGTTGCTAGACTACATAAGAAACAGTGTATGTTACATTTTCACGATAACTGAATGCCATTGAACAAGCTAATCTATTAAAGGGCACTATATAGCATCAGACAACACAGTGGACTGAAAAAAGAAACTAAGGATGACCTACATGAACAGGACTGCGCCTTTTTTTGGCATTTAATGCACCGAAAAACTGTTGCAGCCCTGTTCTATAGATGTGCGAATAGTCATACACCACAATTTGCACCAGACACAGCACTTTTAAATGCACCAAAGATATGCTATGTGCCAAAGATATGCTATGCCAGGCATACCAGACTCCTGATTTATAAATCCACATAGAGTGGGGAAAAAAGTATTTAGTCAGCCACCAATTGTGCAAGTTCTCCCACTTATAAAGATGAGAAAAGCCTGTAACTGACATCATAAGTAGACTTCAACTATGAGAGACAAAGGGCGACATGTACGAAAGGGTTTTTCACCCTTTTTCTGGCGTACAAAGCACCTAACTGAGCAGGCTACGTATGTGTTAGGCGCATTGTTCATAAGACTCGACACTTTCAAATGCGCCTAACGTGGGGGCGTTCTGGGGGCACTATGGAGGCGTGTCGCACCACATTCGTAAGATTAGACACATATATGAATGTGGTTCTGGTGGTATGGTGTTCTTTGGATGCAACTCAGCATTCTCTCTCCTCCAAACAAGACAAGTTGTGTTTCTACCAAACAGTTCTACTTTGGTGTCATCTGACCATATGACATTCTCCCAATACTCTTCTGGATCATCCAAATGCTCTCTAGTGAACTTCAGACATGCCCGGACATGTATTGGCTTAAGCAGGGGGACACGTCTGGCAAAGCATGGCCCGAGTCCCTGGCGGCGTAGTGTGCTACGGATGGTAGCCTTTGTTACGTTGGTCCGAGCTCTCTGCAGGTCATTCATTAGGTTCCCCCCGTGTGGTTCTGGGAGTTTTGCTCACCGATCTTGTGATCATTTTGAGCCCACGGGGTGAAATCTTGCATGGAGCCCTAGATCGAGGGAGATTATCAGTGGCCTTTTATGTCTTTCATTTTCTAATTATTGCTCCCACAGTTGATTTCTTCACACCAAGCTGCTTGCCTATTGCAGATTCAGTCTTCCCAGCCTGGTGCAGGGCTAAAATTTTGTTTCTGGTGTCCTTCAACAGCTCTTTGGTCTTCACCATAGTGGAGTTTGGAGTGTGACTATTTTAAGTTATGGACAGGTGTCTTTTATATTGATAACAAGTAGAAACAGGTGCCATTACAACAGATAATGAGTGGAGGACAGAGGAGCCTCTTAAAGAAGAAGTTACAGGTCTGTGAGAACCAGAAATCTTGCTTGTTTGTAGGTGACCAAATACTTATTTTCCACCATAATTTGCAAATAAATTCTTTCCAAATCAGACAATGTGATTTTCGGGATTTGCTTTCTCATTGTCTCTCATAGTTGAGGTCTACCTATCATGCCAATTACAGGCCTCTCTCATCTTTTTAAGTGGGAGAACTTGCACAATTGGTGGCTGACTAAATACATATTTTCCCCACTGTATGACAGGTTCATACATACTATCACACTCTATACTTCTCTATATATCTATTTAGAACTGGCGTTTCATACGTTGCCCTAATTTTATACCAATTGGGGTCATGTAAATAGCATTGTTGTTTGTATGTATTTCACTCACAAAGCAATACAGGTGCTGCTTTTAAAGATCAAATACAAAAAACAAGGTTCACCATCACATACTACCCAGTAGTCAACCCAAAGGACCTGAAAACTGTACCTTATATTAAACAAGCATTCCCTATTGAATGGGCAATAATGTGCAAAAAATGTCACTTTTTAACATCTCTTGCATCTCTCCACCCTCCCAACTTGGTGCTTCACCAATCAGAACTGATAATGGGCACCACCAAGCTGTATCTCCACAGGGCCCAAAATGAGCTAGTACCAGTGCCACCCTCCTCGTGCCACCCTGATCACCAAAACACTGTTTCCGCAACAAATATTGACGCCTCTTGGCTGGCTCACGTCAGACTAGTATGTTGGGCAAAAATAGTTCCCCACGCCAGTTATAAAAATGTTGCCATTCCCCTGTTTTAGACACTTTGCAACAAAATTGTCTAAAATGCGGAACTTGGTGTATGGCATATATGCCATTTATTTGGTGCAACAGCTGTAAATTATTTCTGACACCCAGAATTGAAGATAAACCTGACCCTGACCTTCTAACAACTTAGTCAGGTCACAGTATCTAACTGGTTAAACATCCTAAGTAAGGGCTCATCCCCACGGCAAAGGACAAATACCGGTCGGATAAACCGGTCAGATTTGTCCTGTTTTAGTGCCGTCCCACAGCCGCTGGGGGACGTATTTTCTCCGTGATGAGCGGACAAAAGCCCTCCCCCTTCCCATTGATAGGTTTATATTCCGTCCGAAAACCAGGTGGAAAAATGAACATGTTCAGTGCTTTTCGGGCTTTTTCAAACCGCCAAGCGGAAAACCCGTGCAGTGGAGACTGCTGCACTGGTTTTCCATAGCGGCTCGGTGTGTTAGTTTGTGGCCGGTTTTTCAGACGGTCTGCAAAACTGCAAACTGTCTGAAAAACTGGCCGCAAACCGGTGCCGTGGGGACGTGGCCTAAGTGTTCCCTTTCTGCTGCCCTATAATTTTACACCTTTTATGCATTTTGCAATATCCCTGATGTGTCCTTGTTTTTCACCTAAAGGGGTCGTCCAAGAAAACCTAGTTCCATACACTCGATTTGGGAATTCTGTAGTAATATGGAGAGTCCTGTTCAGGATCCTCATCTCTTGGCCACAATAATGAGCATTCACCAGGTGCGTTTAGACTTGTGTTACACAGATAAGTCATCTTAATGGGCGCTGTGCAGGGCATAGATTCTTCAGAGGTGGGGCTGAAATTTAACACTTCCTGGCAGGTTTCCCCACTGATAAGAACTGATCGCTGAGGATTTCCAGCACGGAGCACTTGGTGATCTGATTACAGTCAGAAAAAAGTAGAGGTTGTTCAAAGTGGAGAATCCCTTTCAGAGAACATAAACAATCATGTTATCTTACATCTGGATACCGAGGGTCACATGTAGGAAAAATGGCGCAGACTGGACAGTCCTACTTCTCAGTATGATTGTGTCTCAATAGAATTTGTCACACAAATAGTGCACTGATCCATGACATTTTCAAACTGGCGAGGCTGAGACAAAATTTGGCGGACACTTTTTGAGGGACTTTTTCGTGGCATAAATGTGTCCGACAATGGGACAGATTTATAAAATGCTGTGAGACTCTTTTATACATACTGACAAATGCTACACAAACCTAATGAGAAGTACGACTGTCTAGTCCGAGACAGTTTTCATACATGTTCCCCTCTTTCTCAGCCTTGCCACTTTGAAATTGACATGGACTAGTACATTCTGTCAAGACATTAAAAATGTGTCTAAACTTATGAAGGTGGCGCGACGCCCCCTAAGAATTGGTGCAGACAAAACTGTCGAGGTTGTCAGACCTGCTCCCACTTTTGGTGCAAGACCTTTTATAAATATGTTGGACAGGGCCCACAATATTGTGTCCGCTGCAAATCACGCTATGAAACTGGTGCAGCCTGTTTCATACATGTCTCACCAAGTTTTTGCACATATGTATAAGAAGTCTCCACTTTTGGGCTGTACTCACAAATGAGCCTTACATTTACAAAGGATGTGGGACAGAACAGTGTCGACTTGCGTCATCAGTTACCCTCAGGTCAGCACAGTATAAAATGATATGTTTCAGTACAGTAAATAGGCCAGATTTACATACAACTATAAATAAACGTGTGTAAAAAATGTGGTTGTCCTGCAGTTTTCCATATGGGTGGCCTTCCTTGAATGCTTATGTATGTTCTAATCTCAGCAAGAGCTACATGATGAAAGCTAAAATGCTCCTTTGGCACCCCCTAGTGGTTAATAGTATATGTAGCGTAAACTCAAGGATTTGCGGAATAACATGAAGCACAGTATTATTCATGCTCTGAAACAAGGGTTCTCCAATGTGCGGCTCTTCAGCAATTGCAAAGCTGCTCTAAAATACAAGGGCTGATGCACATGTTTTTCTTCAGAAATGAAAAAAACATGAATTCTAAATGTGGCTGCTAAGTCTACTGCCATATAGCTGCGTGTTTTATGCAGACTATGCATGTCTGCATGCACCATCAGATGGGGTATATAGTGCATATTCTTACCTTAAAGCAGTATTTTCTTCCACTACTGTAGATCGTATTTCAGACTGAAATGGGAAATGATGAGATCTAATTGACCTTTGTAATTGAGGACATGAGATTATCTGCAAAAATTGTACGTGTAATTGTCACTATCACTGAAGGTTAAGTGCAGGGCTTATACAGCAAGGCACGGTGCCATATCTGCTGCTGCTAGCGATCAGACATAGTTACTTCTACAAGGAACGTTCCCATTCTTGCCCCTCTATCACACAGGAGGTGGAAGTTACTCTCTCTAGCAATAAGATGTCTTTTACACAGAACAGGAGGATTAGTTGGGATGCAGAGATATCGGGAATATCAATGTATTTTTTTTTTGTGTCTGTCACTGTAAACTCTCCAAGAGATTTGAGCCATACACCTGAATGATGCCACAGGAGTGACCATGCAAGGAGCTGTGCACTCGACTTCAGCTTGTGCCCACCATCCAATATTGGAAGATTACACGATTTCCAGAAACATACCTTTACTTACATTGAATATTAGTTATCACACAAAACACCCTATTCTCTCATTTTTAACCTCCCCACCCTTTTTTGGGAGGATGAGTTAGGTCGAAGGTCTCCAGAGTGCACTGTACTGCAGAAAAACATTGGCTGCCACTAGTATGGTGGGACATTGTAGCTAGCACTGTTATAAGAGGCACTGCAATTAACACTGGAGTTAGTGCGACTGTTATTTTATGGGAGCCTTGTAGCTGGGTCCAACTACACTACAAGGATTTCCAAATGGTTTTTCATGCGGATTCAGATTTTCAAATATGTCAAAATCGACTGTAAAACCATCCCCATAGACCTCAATAGAAAATCCAAGTTGGAATCCACACGACTTGGATTTCCTTGAGGTCGGATTTCAATACCGGCAGTTTTACAAAAAAACTTGGAACATATTCTGCCACCGATGTACGTTAGAGAAGTCCCTGATAGATGTGAGAAGTCTGTCTTTGTATAAGCGTATGGAAGATAGTGAACGCACTATATTAATCCCCTTCCAAAGCATGTGTAGCTCCAGTAAGAAGGGTGTAATGGATGTGCTTCAGGGTATTTAATGACTGTACTTTGAAATAACACGCAGAAGGTTACAATATATGCGGTCAAAACTAATTCTCCTCTCATCTCTGTGGAAACATGTCTGAACAAGATGGAGTCACAGCTACAATGACACAGGATGTGACTTCATAGAAGAGGAGGAGGAACATGCAGCAAAGAAGTATGGGAGTTATATCATCATCCAACATAATCATACACAGTTGCAAACAATGGCCACAGGACGGCAGCATAACATATCAACATAGCATATCATAAACATAACATGAATACACATGTAATGGATGGGTCCCAGTTAGTTGGCACAGCACAAAACATGTTCATTCTTCTGCCGTATTTTAGGTCAGAAAACATTTCTATGTCGGATCCGTGTTCAAAACCCCACAGAGATGAATGGAATTTATTTTTTGACTGTAAATGTGGTGGAAAAAAAAGACCTAAAATCCACATTGAAAACCGGGTCAAAATACCCATCGGGCAACGTGGTTTTAGGATTCAGAATCCGATGATTATTTTGGCACTTGTCGTGTGGACATACCCTATGAAGGCCTGGTACTGGGGACATACTGACTGACACTGGTATGAAGGAGGCATTGCAATTAAAACTGTTTGGAGTTACTGCAGCTGGTACTGTATGGCAATGTAGCTGGCACAGTACAGAAGCCTGGTCTTGGGAACCACTGGCTAAGCTAGCACTGTTGTGGGAGGCACTGCATATAACACTGTTTGGAGTTACTGGGGTTGGTACTGTATGGAGCATTGTAGCTGGCACTGTATGGAAGCTGGGTACTGGGGAACACTAGTATGTTGGGGCACTGTAACTAGCACTGTTGTGGGGGGCACTGCAATTAACACTGTTTAAATTACTGGGGCTGGTGCTGTACGGGAGCAATGCAGCTGGCACTGTACAGAAGCCTCGGGAAACACTGGCTAACACTAGATGGTTGGACTATCTATTAACTCGTGGAGTTGACTGGGATTTCATGGAGTTTCTGCCAGTGAGTTTCAATGGAGGAATGGGACATGAAATGAGTTGCAGCAAAAGTTGACTCCTGACCAGAGGGACAATTGCCTGACTATGTGTTATGCTGTGAGGGTAATACTGATAATTTTATATTTATATGATTGATTTTATATATACTCTTTATATACTTTTCATCAAAGTTTTCTTTGTCCTCTCCAAAGAACACTGATGTATTTGGAATGTTAATATACAGTACATGGGGACCTTCGTCCAATAATTGGAAACACATGGCCTGGAAGTATAGCCCTATTGAAAGGAAAAAGGTTCTTTGTTTCAGTAATGAAACACCCAGAGGTGGCTCCATATGGAAATGTTAACTTTAAACCAACGTATAGGAACTAGTATTTTTAAGGTAAAACCGTATTGGCTAATGTATTCTTGCAGAGGAAGGAAGGTTATAAAAAGTTAGGAACTACTTGGATTGGAGGGAGACACAACTTTAAACCCTTAAGGACCCTGGACGTATGAGTACTGTACATCCCAGGGTCAATAAGGGGCTTTGCAGGGGGATCGCTCCACGACCCCCCCCGCACAGCCGGCGGGTGTTAGCGGCTAATCGCCGCTAACACCCGTCCGTTACAGCTCGAACGGTCAGCGTCGCCTGCCCGCGCTGTTTAACCCTTCAGATGCCGCGACGTCTGAATGAATTAAGATCGGTGACCCGCACCGATCTTGAGGCTGATCGGCGATCCAACCCACGGACATGGCAGCGGGGAGCCTTAGGAAGGCTCCTGTCGCTTCCATGTCCTGGTTTGCCCCACTTCCGTCCGCAGACATCTTGGTAGAGTCTAATGCATTGCCTATGCAATGCATTAGACTGTGTTGACAAACGCGCCACCTAGTGGTCAAGTACCATAGGTGGCCTCAATGTTAAAGTAAAAAAAAAAAAAATAAAGTTTTACAGTACAAAAAAAAGTATTAAAAGTTCATATAACCCCCTTTTCCCCATTTTACAAATAAAAACAATAAAATAATAAAAAAGTTACACATATTTGGTATCGCCGCGTCCGAAAAAGTCCGATCTATAAAAACATAACATCATTTATCCCGTACGCTGAACACCGTAGAAGAAAGAAAATTCCAAACGCTAAAATTGCATTTTTTGGTCATTTTACGTCACTTAAAAAATGGAATAAAAGTGATCAAAAAAGTTAAATGCATTCCAAACTGCTAGCGATAAAAAGTACACTTCAGCCCGCAAAAAATGCACCTTCACTGACGTCCGTAGGTGTTAGTACAAAAAAGTTATTGGTCGCACAAACTAGTGCCGCGGCGCAAATTTCAAAAACAGAAAAAGTTTGGAATTCTTTTACGGTACCAAAACATAACGGAAACCCTACATGTTTGGTATTGCCGGATGCGTATCAACCTGTAGAATACACATAACACATTGTATTGACCGAAGATTGAACGCCGTAAAAGCAAAACCCCCGCAAACATGTAGAAAATACGTTTTTTTTTTCACAATTTGTCCCACTTGGAATTTTTTTGCAGTTTCCAGTATATTCTATAGTATAGTGAATAACACCATTAGAAAGTACATCTTGTCCCGCCAAAAAAAAGCCCACATGTGTCTATGTAGTTGGAAAAATAAAAAAGTTATGGCTCTGGGAAGGCGAGGAGGGAAAAACGAACGTGTCAACAAAAAAAACGCCGGGTTCTTAAGGGGTTAAATAGTATATGCAAATATGTTATATGCTGTGAGTCTCCCAATGCTTGCATTGAATAAAATCCTGGATATTTTTACCTTCACCTGACTTTTAATTTGAAAACCCGATCAACGTCTGAAATGCTTTATTAAGCTACAACAATGCTTTGAAGGAACTCCATGAATTCTCAGTTATCTCCAGCAGTTCGTTGATAGTCCAAGGGCAGTCTTCCAGAATGTTAGATGACTTTTTATGACATTTTATCACTTTGGAGGTTGGTCATTATACATTTCACCTTGTTTGAAATGGGAAAACCATTTGTGAACTTGTGTTTTTCTCATGGCAGCTCTCGTGTAGGCCGTCTGTAGCATATACACAAAGATGATTCTTTTTCATACTGCTTGAGATGATTAGCACAAAAGTGTTCATATGTAAGTGAATTCCTGAATCAAGCACTTTCCATACAGTGCAGCAAAACCTTAAAAAGAAAATGAACACTATAATTATTTATTGATTTATTATTTCTTGCTATTCCAGGAGAAGAGAAAGGCAGAGGAAGCTCTCAATGACTTGAAGCGCCAACATGAATCTGAAGTCGCTGAACTCCAGGTCGCAATTAAAAAGCTAAAAAAGGTAACTTCAGCATGACTAGGAGGAAGCGGTGCCGATAGAAATGACACACAGGCATCCTTTACATGGGAAATCAGCCGGCTAGAAAGTAAAGGCTGCATTCTTGTAGATGATCGGTCTTTTGGGAAAGCAGTTGGCTGCCAATGGTTTGGATAATGGAATCATAACGATAACGTTATTATTGCACACATCTGTAGCGATAACTGCTCACTCCATAAGGCAATGTGTACTCAGCTTTGATCTGCTCATGCATTTTGTCACCAAGTATCCAAGTAAAGATATAGGAGGGCAGATGCTAAGTTCCACAGCAATATTGGTAAAAGCCAAGAAAAAAAATTAGGCCACACCTTCATTTGCAATTTACATAGACACTGGTGCACACTGTTAAAAAAACAACTTCTCAAACACCAAATACAGCAGGACACAGATGGCACCAAAACTCATGCAAACATTGGGCATCCGGGTCCATCTGCATGGCAAGAATATTTAGTCGATTTTTCTTGACACGGATTTGGAATTTCAAAACCGTCAAAAAACAACTGCAAAAGCAATCCCATATACCTCAATAAAAATCTGAGTTGTAGTCCTCACAATTCAGATTTTCTTGAAGTAGGTCTTCAAAAAATTTGGAACATGTTTAATAACCTGCTGTATTTAAAGTAAAAGAACACGTCCAAAGCATCTTTATGTCTGATTCGCATCTAAAACCTGATAGAGATGCATGGGACTTGTTTTCTGAAAAAAAAAAAAAAAGTCCACATCAAACACTTGTTGAAAAGTGCATCGTCCAACGCAGTTTTCAACAGTAGAATCCGACGAGAATTTCTACATTGTCGTGTGGACGTACCCTTAAAATATTTCAAATGCACAACTGCTATGCTTTATACATGCACAACAAGTAAAGGCTTTTAGTGCGCAGTTTGATCAAATTACATATGCCCACCTACTGCAAAATAGCCTCATCAGGTGAGTCCCTATTTTTAATGCTTCTCTGTGGGGACAAAGCCACTATAGATTCAGGGTCAGATTCCCTTTACACTGCTTAGAAGGACCTCATGCAGCCAGGTGGGAGGTATATTAATGTTGGTAAAAGGAACAGGTTCATTTAGGTTGATGTAGGTGCCAAGTTGATCTATGTAAAGCAATTCTAGATAGTCAACACATAAAATTATTTAAAGGGAACCTGTCAGGTGGTTTCTGCTTTCCTCTCTGAGAACAGGATATGATATGAATAAAAAGTGAAAGTCAAAACTGAAAGTACTGCTGACCCCAGCCACATACAGCAATTGACAGTTTGCTTGGTACACACACTGATACAGGGGAAGCTGTCAATCACTGTATGTGGATGGGGTGAACACAACTTTCACTGTCTCTTAACCCCTTAACCCGAACGCCTGAAAAGTAGTTAATGACCAGAACATTTTTTTAGTTTTTGCCTCCTTGCGTTTTAACAGTTGTAACTTTTTTATTTTTTCAACGACACAGTTGTATGAGGCCTCGTTTTATTTGAGACGAGTTGTACTTTATGGGGGAATAGTTTAAGTTCACTTCACAAATAATTGCAGAATTTTTTAATTTTTTTACTTTTTTTTTTACACCATTCACATTTCACACTTAATAACATGTTAGATTAATTCTACAGGTTATTATGGTCGTGTGGATACCTAATTTGTGTAGGGTTTTTTTGTGCGTGTGTGTAATATATCCACAATTTTTTTTATTAAATATTTATTTTTATTTTATTTATTTTTTTATTCTTTTTTTTACAATTTTTTTTTTTTTAAATATCATGAAGGGAAAATGGTTTTACATTTTTTTTTACACTTAGTAATGTATTAGCATATTCATATTCATTAATGTGTCTGACACAGGCAGTGATCGGGACAGCACACAGTGTGTCCTGGTCACTGGCTTCATACACAGACAGCTCTGGGGCCACTCTAGGTCCCCAGGGCTGACTGTGCAGCCGTTCCTTGGGCTCTGTCGGGTCACCGGGTGTTCCGATCACCCGACAGAGCAGGGGAACCCTTTGATTGCGCTGCGGTAACGCACCGCCGCAATCAAAGGGTTAAAGCACCAGGTTGTGGAGTTTTCCTCTGCTACCCGGTGCTCGCAGGGGCTGTGCTGGGATCAGGGCTGAGTAGTGCAGCCCAGATCCCAGCGCAGCTGCGGCGCCGGGTGCCGCAAACCCCGAAGTCTGCAGCGACGTCTAAAGACGAACGACCCGCACCAGCCAAGTCGGCGGGTGGTCGTTAAGGAGTTAAGGAATCTGGTGAGAATTTTCTCTGCTTTTTACTCTGAAGTTCTGCTCCAACTCATATAAACCTATATATTACAGAGCTCAGCGTCTCTTCCTCAGTCACATCCTGCTCTCAGATGAGGCAGCATAAACTACCTGACGGGTTCCCTTTAACAACATATCACTAGTCATATAGTAAAGTAACCCCTAGTAGACTTGGGTGCCCCCTTGCTACAGTTACTTGTTTGTACATAATGTGATGATTATACTATGTCCGTTGTTACCTTTAATATATTAAAACATATCAATAAGGTTACTCTTTAATCATATTTTCTTGCAACAAACTAATCCTAATTTCACTCCTCTTTCTTGGTACCACAGTCCACTCTTTTCAATACATTTTTTTTCTCCCATCTTGTATATACTGGCTCCCATAACTGTACCTAATATTTTATGTGTGTTTTGACTCCGTTCGTGTCACGGCTATCTGGGCCTCTTTGATGCATCCTGTGATCTCATTTGCTTGGCAGCAGCTGCTTGGCACTTCCTTCCAGTGAGCTTATTATCCATGAATTCCCTTCGGCTGGGTTCACATGTAGTAGATTAGCTCTGGATTAGTTGTGGATTTTCAGTGCAGACTCATTCACTAAAGTACCGTACAATGCACGTGAAAGGGGTTTAAGTAAACTCATACACACGCTACAGATAAAATCTATTCGGATTTGAGGACATACTATGGATTCCGCAGCATGCTCTATGATTCAAAGATTTACCCAATTATTTTCCATTTATTACATAATTGTCTGAAGTCTGTAGCTATATAAAAAGGTATTAGTCACTTCACGGTCAAGCTATCTTCTAGATGCCTTCATCTAATGGCTATCTCCTAAATCTGACAAACAAGTACTGTATAGGTAGCACTTTGGAGCCTTGTTCTTTTTCCTGTACATTTTTATAAAAAAATAAAAAATCTGTTCTGTATTACAACTCTCTATGTTTTCTCAAAAACTGAACAGTGAGAGAACTAAATGAATTGTCCTGAATATATTGTACTTATAAACTTAGTCTAGATTTCTTCTATTAGTTATAGAAGAAATCTAGAATAAGTTTAAATGTAATGGGCCTCATGTATGAAAACTGTCTAGGTCTAAGGATACGTTCACACAGCGTAGTTGGGAGGCGTATTTTGGTAATTCATAGCTCTCATGGAGAGCTATGAATTACCTCTGTCCTCCTCGACGCCTATTGAGTGCCGGGTGAAAGAACTGACATGTCACATCTTCCTGGCATTTACACACCGGGGATGATAAAAGTGAATGCCCTCCACGCTTTAGAAGTATGTGCTGGCCAGTGCGTACTTCTGAAACACCTGGAGTATTGTGGTGCATACAGTACGCGCCACATTATGTCCCACATTACCCACATTAGGGTATTTTCACACGGTGTGTTGGATCAGATTTTGGATAAGTTTTTAGATGCCTGTTTGGATCCGTGTTTCAGACCCTAAACAGACCCAAACACACATCTAACAATATGCAGTGTGTTTTACATTGCTTTTTAATGTAAAACACGCATCAGCTCAGATGAGTAATCACCAATGCGTGTTTCCATGCGTCTTTCTGATGCGTCTTTTGGATCCGTTCAAAGAATTGACATGTCAATTCTTGATCCGAAAATGCCTTTCAGACGAGGCTTTGATGACATTTTGATGAGATTTTGGACAAGGTTTTCCAATATCTTCTTTCTATCTTTCTGAAACACCCATACAAATTAATAGCCAAGACAAAAACAGCGCAGAAAAAAGCACGGCAAAAGTGCATTAAAAACGCACCAAGAAATGCATCTAAAAATGCACCAAGTTTTTGGACGAGGTTTTGAAGCTCTCCATTGATTTCTGTGGGGATTTTCAGCGCTGAAAACGCTTCAAGAATTGAGACGACACTTCTTTTTCTGTGCCCAAAACAAAAGTTTGGAAAATGTACAGAAAAACCTTGTCGTGTGTGAGCTACAACACTGTTTTACATAAGAATCAATGAAAACTAATTATGGGCATTTTAGGGGCTTAATGACACTGTTTTGGTCGAGGAAATGCTCCGAAAACAGCCGTGTGAACATACCCTTAGACCTAGGCAGTTTTCATACAAGTACCCCTATGTATACAGAAACATTAATACAATGTCAATGTGAGGTAACAATATCGATTTGTTAAAGGGGTTGTCCAGTGGACAAAAAATATGTTCTAAATCCCTCTTCCAAAGTTAGGCAGTTTTATAATGTTCTGTCATTACATTTACTGTGCGCTTCCTGCAGATCTACATCATCTCTTTGATGACAGGAAGAGCAGTAGTTCTCTCTGTCCATGCAAACAGGAAACAGCTCTGTGTGGAACTCAGGAGATCAGGGGACCAAAGGGGGGTGGATTTTCTTACAGCAGCCTTTCAAGCTGTTCCCCTTTGGTGCATCCTTCAAAGGCTTTTAACATGAGGAAGGAAACAGGGGCAAGCACTAAGACTGAGGCTGGGGAGGAGAAAGACCGCCAGATCATATTATTATTATTATTATTTATTTTAAAGCGCCATTGATTCCAGAGCGCTGTACATTCGAGGGCGTTACATATATAACATAAGTCAAATGAGCACAATGATAGGTGATTAATGACAATTGGAACGACAGAGGGAGAGAGGACCCTGCCCGCGAGGGCTTACAATCTACAAGGAGGGGGAAAGAGACAGTATCAGACAGTACAAATCAAAGTATCCTGGACTTGTAGTTTTACAGGGCAAATGTGAAACCGCTTTAAAACAGAAAATGCTACAGCTCAGCTGCAGAGAAGAGAGGCTCCATAAAGCACAGGGAAAGTACACATTAAAGGGGATTTATCGCTTCATCAGTTCGTCTGTTTCCGTGTACTTTAGTTTCTCAGCTCTTCACCTCATGCTTCAGGGTGAACCTGTGTGAAACAAGATTTCTTATCATTAATAAATTATCTCAGGCATATCTCAAGCCTACTCCTGCAGTCTTAAAGGGGATTTATTGCTTCATCAGTTCGGCTGTTTCATTGTACTTTCAGTTTCTCAGCTCCTCAAATCCAGGGGCGTTTCATCCCCTCCCAGCTGGGTGTTTCTTAACTGAAGGGGGATGACACCATCCCCCCCTTCACCGTTCATGCTCACTCCCGAGTCAGTGTGTTTGTTTGAGATCAGTGGGAGGGGATAGCACATTCCTGCTCCCCCCTTATGTCTGAGTCCACATGTCACTTTGTCGTTCCTCTCACTATGCAGTCTTATTTTGTAAGAGCTGTTTGTTTACATACCACAGGCCTGCATTCAGTCTAGACAGTCTTCTATGAATTCAGAGCACTGATGTCTTCTCCTCTCACAGCTGGAGGTTTGTTACAGTTGAATCCAGTCTTCTATGAACCCATCCAGAGCAGCACAGATCTGTCTCCCTTCTATGTTTATATGCAGGAGCATTAGGCACCGAGCACAATTCTGCTGTTTTCTGATTGTAGAAGCAGCTGCAGGGTTACTCTGGAGTTGCTGGCTGTGCAGAGTGAAATGTTGCCGGTCCCTTATTCTGAGTGAGAGAGGCAGGAATGCAATGCTCCCGTGAATACGACCGGCGGCCAGACAGAATGTAAATTAGTAGAGCCGTCAGCCAATGAAATGAAAAGAGGGAATCCGACCGGCACTGGGGAACAGTGTTTACAGAAAATGAAGATAAGGCAGACTGTGAAAACAAGACAGCTTTGTAAATGACATCCAATTGCAAAGTTGCTTGTTTTACTGTCCCCTTATTCTAAACACTATTTAATGAAATGATACAACCCCTTTAATGTCATGAGGGAATGAATAAAGCAATGTAAGGTCTATATACGGTATTTTTTGGGTGGGGAAGCTGATTGGACAACCTTTTTCAACCATTTCCTATGAATATTTCTGTGTTACAATAGTTACATGCCTTTTTGCTACAAGGTGACTAGTTGCTTTGTGCTCCTCTTCCAATGCCTTGCGGTAATGTTTGATAAATTAGGAGCAGCGTTGTTTTTTAATTAATATTGCCAGTGCTTTACAGTGTATTGTGTGATAATTAAAGAGAACCTGTCACATAGGTTATGCCCCCCTTGCTGAGGGCAGAACAAGCCAGTGTCAGATATGCTGTTTCCAGCGCTGTGTCCCTTATTCTGTAAGATGCTGTAGTTTTCATGTATTTAATGCTCAAATCTGCAGTTTTCAGCCAGAAGAGTCATTCGAAGAGTCATTCAAAGAGTCAGTTTTTTTCAAACCCCGCCCACCTGAGGCTAGCCCCTCCCACCTCAACTGATAAACCTATTACTTTGAATAGGTAGAAACATGTGAATAACTGTCAGTGGGTGGGGCTAGCCTTTGTTGGGCGTGGCTAACACCTGTTCATGAATATGTTTTGTGGGGTAAATGCTCTAAAAGTTATTCATCTTACATAATAAGGGACACAGTGCTGGGAACAGCAGGCCTGACACTAGTTTGTACTGTCCTCAGCAAGGGGGGTAGAATCTATGTGACAGGTTCCCTTTAAGGTCTTTAAAGGTCTATAATGTTAGTCTGGATAACCTATGCTGTTTTTATGTCATTTGTTCAGCTGGAAGAGCAGTCAAAGAACATAACCTTAAAGGAAGATGTGGCTGCTTTAAAGAAACGACTGCATGAATTGACCTTGGTGAGTTATCGCTATTACTATGTGACTACAGGGACCAGATTGCTTTGCTGACGTTTAGAGTCTCTCGATATTTCTTTACAAGACCCTGCACAAAAGGCAAAATGTAGAATTTCAGCGCTTCAGGCTTCCAAATTTTAGCTATTTTTCAAAGAAGTGCTAACATTATGATCAAAGAAATCCTCTTAGGACTGGCATGTTTCTGTGTTTCGTAGTCAGGTAGTCTTACCATTAACTGGATGACAACTGATTTGAAAGTTCATTTTAATGGAATGTATAGTATTTTAAGTTTCTCACGGAGCATAAAAAATGTCACTACATCTTTCTACCAGGAAAATCAGAAACTTAAAAAGGATCTCCTAGAGGCTCAAACCAGCATCTCTTTCCTTCAGAGTGAACTAGATGCTCTGAAAAGTGATTATGCAGATCAAAGCCTGACCTCTGAAAGGTAGAAAACAAGTTTTATTTCTCGAGAAATGTTTTCATAAAGTTTATGGATAAAATGTAATACTGATTAATTCCTCCTTTTAGAGATATGGAAATCATCAGGGAATATACAGATGAACGGGAGAATTTGGCGCGGCAAATTGAAATACTGCAGTATGTATATCTTCTGAAGAATTTTCATGAATCTCATAGTTCAGGGTAATGTTTGGGCAAGGCGCATTCAAGTCTATTACATAAGTAGTAACCTCACATGTAGCGGGAAGCAGGACTGTGGAGTTGGAGTCGTGGAGTCGGAGTCGGTGCCTATTTTGCAGGAGTCGGAGTCACCATAAAATGGACCGACCGACTCCCAAAATATATAATAAGTTGGTCCAGTTAGATCGATGCAGTGCAAAGAGCAAGAGGAATTGGGTCCGGCCAGTGCTACTGCTCCCATATCTTCAGTCTTATCACATGAGGAGTGAAATTGATGACATGGAGCAGGCAAAGCGCTGCCCCAGGGGAGAAGATTCTGCTCCCACGGCAAACAGATTTCAGCAAAATTTTTCACCTGCTTTCAAAGACTGTGGCTTAGGCAATTCCTTTACACCCTGAAATTGTTAGAGATGTTTCCCCTGTGGTCACCGCTTTGCCCCCAACCCAAGTTAGTGTAGAGAGGCCGTTCTCTAGCCTGGAAATAATGAGATCAGATGTGAGGTCATGTATGCAGGATCTGATGGAGGCAATACTATTTCTCAGAACAAATTCAGAGACTCCACAAATGTTCCTGCAGTGTTTTGCATATTTACAATTTTTATGTTCTAAAGTCATATCCAATAAATATATTTTACACTGATGAGCAAAATGGTTACAATGTTTTGAACTTGTGACTTTCAGGCTCCATATCTCTCCATCCACTACAGCTTTGCACATGAGGCTACTGTAATTTTATATACAGTCATCTTACATATCTTATACATAAATGTGACTTGCAAATATTTAGCATCTGCTTAGTTCTGCAGATTTTTTTTCTGTAACTGCACTGTTACTGTTTTGCTCCTAAAAATCAAAATGTTAATTTTTATTATTTTGTTAGTATTTAGGAAATCCACATTTTGGTTTGCAACTCTGCCTGAATCCTTCTGGGCTCTGGATCAGATTCAAGCATATTTTGACCAAAATCTGATCCCAGGTCTCTTCTACACATTCCCAATGTTGGTGCAGTGTGGACTTGGATACAAACACAGCATTTTCTTCAACTCTACCCACAAGTGTTCAAAAGATCAAAACACTGTTACCCTTTTGCTTATCAGTGTCTGTTCTACCTAAATAGCTTGATTATTGTATCATAAGGTGATAAACAGCCTGATGTTACCATTCAGTAAAGTTATCACTTAAACATGCGCCGTGTATGAGGAGTCAGGAGTCGGAGGTTTGGGAAATTGAGGAGTCGGAGTCGGGGCTTTGGCTTGCCGACTCCACAGCCCTGGCGGGAAGGCACAATGTCAATCTAAAATGATAATCATACTATTATGACCGCTTCCTACTTTTGACGTCAGCAGTGCGTAGCTCATGAAGGAAGTCAGGTGTTGTGAGCTGACTTGGTGGGTATATATGGTCTGCAATAGGCTGTATACACAACTTCTTCCTTGTCATAAATAGGAGTGGCGATCAGAACTACAAAAAGGAATGATTTTTGACTTTCGGGCCAAGGGTGGCATTATTTGGGAAACTGGGCAGGGTGTAAACTGTTCACATGCTGCTGTAGTGAAATTATAATGTGAGTGGGGAAGTGGCTTCATTGCAAATAAGCGACAAGGAAACTGCAGAGCAACATGTGCCATTGATGTGAGAAGTGAATGTCTGCTACAAAGGTTTGTAAGGACAGACATGGTACAGTGGAGCAGTTCACTACCAGAATATACCAGGGGGTTAACAGACCTGTGTCTAAAACAACAGTTCAGCAAAACCTACTGCATATGAGGCTCTGAAACAGTCGGATGTCACTGTACTTCTGCTGTGAAGTACCATTGGCGGAAAAGACTTTAATTTTCATATAATATAGCAGCATTGGAATTAGAGCTCCATTGATTGTCAAAGGGTTGTCTTCTCTGATAAGTCATGTTTTCGGATTCATGGATGTTGGTGAATTAGGCAAGACATTACAGAATAAACACCCTGCCACCATTGCTGGAAGACCATGATCTAGTGGTGGCAGCGTTATGGCCTGGGGAAAGTTTTTGTGGCATTTCCTGTGCCCACTCATCCATATGGAAGTCATTTTTAATCGATTCGGGTATGAATCCACTTTTGTAGATCACACCCATGCATGCTGATTGTCTTCCCCTGGGGCAGATGTCACATGGCTAGAAATGTCTGATAATGTTTGGAAGAGTATGGCCAAGACTTGCAAGTACTACTCTGGCCCCTTAATTTCCCAGACCTGAACCCAATTGAGCATCTGTGGGACCATCAGTCATTCTGTTTGTTCTATTGATCTTTCCTCATGTATCCTCTAGCAGCTGTGGGATGCAGTCAGCATGGCTCCAGATCACTGTGACAACCTACCAGGACTTTATTAAGTCATTCCCAGCCCGTCTAACTGCTATCCATCCTGCACACAAGAGTTATTCTGGATATGAGTTGGTGTTCATAATAATGGATCTTGATTGTGTAACATGTAATGGTGATATAACTATGAGACATAAAAAGCTAGCTAAAGCAATAGTTCATACAGTGCAACACAGAGAAGTGTTAAATGAAGAGAAGACAGGTGGAAGAGCAAAAGATTGCTTCTAAGGGATCTTTTAATGGCATTCAACGGTCCTACAACTCAGGTCTTATAGTAATAAGAAAATGTGTATCTCTTACCACCTTACTAATGAAGTGGAGAATCATGGTATGCTGGGAATCCTGTCCAATGAAACAATATTAGGCCTCATCCCCACGGCAGAGGACCGGTCGGTTTATCCGGAGAACAGCCCTCCCCCTTCACATTGCGATGTTCATAAACCGTCCGAAAACCGGACGGAAGAATGAACATGCACGATGTTTTTCGGGCGGAAAACACGTGCAGTGGGGACTGCTGCATGGGTTTTCCATAGCGGCCCGGTGTGTCAGTTTGCCAAACCGCACACCGTCTGAAAAACCGTCAGCAAACCGGTGCCGTGGGGACATGCCCTTACTGTAAACTGTAAACCCATAGCAAAAAACAAAGTTAGTCAGCAACTCCTAACAAAGTGAAATAAATGGACAGGCACAAAGTAACTGCAATGCTAAAGAAAACAAACACATAGTGCAGCGGTACCCTGCGGTATATAAGTGAACTGTTCTGATTTTCTGATGTGTAACTAAAAGTAACTAAAATTTCTCACCAAATTGGTTACATTTAAACGTGTAGGCAAAGGTGAATAAAGACTATTACCAGCTACATTGCTATTCTGATTTTTCTTTCTTTCAAAATAAGAACAGTTCCTATCTCCTGCTTGTGTACCGAAGATTTCCTAGGTTACAGCTCTCTGCTTTGGCAGTCCTGGTTAGGATGATGTCACTCTCTCTTGTCTATCAGTGCAGAAGCTTGTTTACTTCTTATTGACGATCATACTTTAAACTGTTTAGCTTCGCCTTTGTTTAACCACCCATCACCAGTGCCCCTTTTACAAACTTAGCCAGAAATAACAGAGCCGATATGCCAATCATTGCTGTAGATTCGCCCTTTCATAGACTGCTATACCTTGCAGACTGTACAGCTAAAACAGTAGACTGGGGTTTGTGGTCTGTCTTCTAGGCTCCCATAACAGGAGCAAGTGTCTGCCACAAAGCTCCTGTAGTTTACAATGGCAACATGTAAGGTGGGTATTTACTTTTGAGTGTATATACTGTGGATTCTGTGTGGTCGGCAATATGGTGGCAGGGTATTCTGGCCTTGTGGGCCATGCCAATGCTAATACATCAGGAAAGACTAGCACTGGAGGCACTGTGGATAGAGGTGATAGGGGATATATTTTGTACAGATCTGTGGGCACGTCCCAACTGTAATTTAAAATGGTTCCTGCCAGAGTGTGAGTTGGACTAGGCTGAGTGTGAGCTACTTCTGACTTTTACAAGGAGCATAAGGCTAACCAAGGTGTGCTGGCCACAGAGTGAGACAGACAATGTGGGCTGCAGAGAGAGATGACCTGGAACTTGTCAAGTCTGTTGACTAGCCAGTGGTCAAATCCCTCTGGCAGCCTTTGTTGGAGAGGCAAATGAAGAGGATAAGACAAGAACAGTAAAGGAGTGTTGCTCTCAATGGGTGAATAAGAGATCAGATAGAGCACAACTCAAGGCCTTTGGGAAAGATCTGGCACATTATGTTATTTTATGTAGCCTGCGAGAGCTTAGACACAGCGAGCATGGATGCAAGGTCCAGACACAGAAGAAACACTTATCCACTTTTTCTAGGGGGCGCAGCCAGCACTTGGTAGTAGTAGCAGTGCCAGCAGAGGGAGTGGGATCATCTGGATTCGGAGCTCTGGTGTGCACCTCCACACAGCTCTGTTCAGCAACTCATTGGTGGTGGCACAGCTCTAACAACCCTACCCTCTAAGGTAGGAAGTTCAGTGCAAAAGTTGTGAAAGGGGTGAAATTGACACCCTTGACACCCTTGAGATAGAGAGGCAATTACAAAACCAGGACTATGGAGTCGGTGTCGGTGGCTATTTTGCAGGAGTCGGAGTCGTCATAAAATGGACTGACTCCCAAAATATATAATAAGTTGGTCCAGTTAGTTCGATGCCGTGCAAAGAGCAAGAGGAATTGGGTCCGGCCAGTGCTACTGCTCCCATATCTTCAGCCTTATCACATGAGGAGTGTAATTGATGACATGGAGCAGGCAAAGCGCTGCCCCAGGGGAAAAGATTCCACTCCAGGGCAAACGGATTTCAGGAAAATGTTTCACCTGTTTTCAAAGAAGTAGAAGAGTTTAACCATTCATCAAAACTGACTGTGGCTGAGGCAATTCCTTTATACCCTGACATTGTTAGAGATATCGCCCCTGTGGTCACCGCTTTTTGCCCAATCAAAGTTAGTGTAGAGAGGTCGTTCTCTAGCCTGGAAATAATGAGATCAGATGTGAGGTCATGTATGCAGGATCTGATGGAGGCAATACTATTTCTCAGAACAAATTCAGAGACTCCACAAATGTTCCTGCATTGTTTTGCATATTTACAATTATTTTGTGTTCTAAAGTCATGTCCAATAAATATATTTTACACTGACAAGCAAAAGGGTAACAATGTTTTGAATTGTGACTTTCAGGCTCCATATCTCTCCATCCACTCCAGCTTTGTACATGAGGCTACTGTAATTTTATATACAGTCATCTGACCCATATTATACATAAATTTGACTTGCAAGTATTTAGCATCTGCTTAGTTACAGTTTTGCTCCTAAAAATCAAAGTGTTTTATTATTTTGTTAGTATTTGGTAAATCCACCTTTGGTTTTCAATACTGCCTGAATCCTTCTGGGCTCTGAATCAGATTCAAGCATGTCTTGACCAAAATCTGATACCAGGTCTCTTCTACACATTCCCAATGTTGGTGCAGACTGGACTTGGATACAAATACAGCTTTTTCTTTTACTCTACCCACCAGTGTTCAAAAGATCAAAACATTGTTACCCTTTTGCTTGTCAGTGTCTGTTCTACCTAAATAGCTTGATCATTGTATCATAAGGTGATAAACAGCCGGATGTGACCACTTTACTACAGTAAAGTTATCACTTAAACATGCGCCGTGTATGAGGGAGTCAGGAGTCGGAGGGTTGGGAAATTGAGGAGTCGGGGCTTCGGCTTGCCGACACCACAGCCCTGTACAAAACCAGAATAAAAGTGAGTGGAAGCCCCTGGCGTAGCAACTGAGTACAGTGAGGGACCAGCACTGGGTGTATTTGGCACCGTTGGCACAATGGTCCAAAGAAAGAGCTTGTTATGTGATAAAACTAGAACAGAACTGCCAGTCCACAGTTGTTGCAACCTAATTTTGTTCATCCCATCAAATACCACCATACATATTGAATTTCTACATTTTCCTTGAAACCAGCAAGCTTAAGGACCTTTACCAACTAAAGCATTCTTGAGTTCAGCATAACAGTGGACTGTCTCTGCATTTCTTGCTGAGCCACCTCTATTCGTGAGGCGGTCACCATTACCCCCTTTGGCTTTGTGATGAATATGGAATATAATTTGATCCTGCTTAATCACTTGGTCATGAGAAGTCAGCAAGCCAAGTGCTCTCAATCAACATAGGTAGTGAGTCTTAGCAGGTGATTCTGCTTCAAAAAGACTCCTATTGTCCATTTCTCATGTCCCACAAGGCAACAACAGTAAGTCAGAGGTGTGAAACTGATCAAAAGGCTGAGCCAGATGCCCCGGAACCGAAATTCCATAAAGAAGTATGGAATAACTACACATCACCCATATGCCAGTCTCATGTCCGAGAAGTTGTCTGTGGGATGTGTGAAATGGACAATAGGAGTCTTTTTGAAGCAGAATCACCTGCTAAGACTCACTACCTATGTTGATTGAGAGCATTTGGCTTGCTGACTTCTCATGACCTAGTGATTAAGCTGGATCAAGTTATATTCCATATTCATCCCTTTAAAGGGCGCTAGGGGGCAGTACCTCTCGGTGTTCCCCTGTGCGCCCATCCGCCAAGCAGTGTGTAACCAGCTGAGGGGGTTGTGGTCTGTCTCCATGATGAAAAGGCGCCCCTACAAGTATGGCTTCAGACGCTGCAGAGCCCACACTATTGCCAGGCATTCCTTCTCCATTATTCAGTAGGCCACCTCCCTCAGCAGAAACTTTTCACTCAGGTACATAATGGGGTGTTCCTGGCCTGTGGTGTCAACCTGGCTGAGCACTGCACCGAGGCCAAAGTCACTGGCGTTGGTGTGTACTAAATGAATTCGGCCTTGCATTACACTGCCGGGTACTATAGGAGGTTCGTTCCACACTGACGGACTTCACCAAGAAGAGGGTGCCCTTCGCAGTTGATTAGACAAATGACTGCAAGACAGCCTTCCAGGCACTGCAGGCCATCCTTTCCAGCTTCCCAGTCTTTCCCAGCCTATTAATCCCTTAGCTATGGTAACTGCAACTGTGGTATCCAAGCAGTTTAAAAATGGTGCAGTGCACCATTTTCTTGCGCGGTTGCCCTCGCTCCAATTTGCAACAAGATTGCGGGTGCTGGTCAATTGCTATGGCAGTTGGGACCTTGTGAAAGCCTGCATTACTGCCACTTTACTTCTATCATTACACCATGCCTCGGCATGGTGTAACAGGAGAGCCTTTATTGTAAACTGTTCTGCAACTGTTGAATATAATATGAGAACAACAAGTACAAGTGTGAAAATAAAAAATTAAGTATAAAAAATCATAAAGTATTAAAATTTACAAAACACCCTTTCTTGCCATTTTACAACTAAAACGAGAAAACAAAAATAAAATAAAACTTGCATCCTATGGTCTGGTCTGTCTTACAGTCAGAAAATACAGTAGCTTGATTCATTGTCAGTAATAGGAAGACGTATTTAAGCCCTTAACGACCACCCACCGACCTTTGATGTCGGGCACTGCAGGTCGTTCGTCTGCAGCAATGTCTTTGACATCGCTGCAGGCATGGGGGTTTGCTGCACTTGGCGCTGCAGCAGCCCTCAGGACAGGGCTGTACTTCACCTGCTTCCCAGCGCTTAACCCTTTGATTACCGCTGTTCGTGACCGCAGCATGATCAAAGGGCTTTTCCCTGCTCTGTCTGGTGATTGGGACTCCTGGTGACCCGACAGAGCCCAGTGAATGGCTGCATAATCAGCCCTGGGGACATGGAGTAGCCCCAGGACTTTCTGTGTAACAAGCCAATGATCAGTTCACACTGTGTGCTGCCCCGATCGCTGCCTGTGTCAAAGTGACACAGCTTATAATGTATTAGCATATATGAATATGCTAATACATTACGAAGTGTTAAAAAAAAAAAAGTAAAACAGTTATTCCTTCATGGAATTTAAACAAAACGTAAAAAACATAAAAAATTGTAGAAAAAAATAAATAAATGAAATAATAAAGTAAAAATAAATATTTAATAAAAAAAAATTGTACATACATTACACAAAAAAAACCAAACCTACACATATCCACCAACCGTAATAAGGTATAGAATAAAGTCATTAAGTGTGAAATGTGAATGGTGTAAAAAATATATAAAAAAACAAAAAAATAAATAAATTCTGCAATAATTTATAAGTGAATTTAAACTATTCCCCCCAAAAAGTACAACTTGTCCCAAATAAAACGAGACCTCATACAACTGCGTCATTGAAAAAATAAAAAAGTTACGACTGTTGAAACTAACAAAAAGGGGCTGGTCATTAAGTACTTTTCAGGCGTTCGGCTTAAGGGGTTAAAGAAATGAGTGAATACAATTACTCTAAGGGCTTGTACACACAGGAGCCATTGTGACTGCTTCAGTAATACAGCTTCTATAGAACTCTAAAGGCATGTTCACACGGCGGATTTCGCCGCGGCCTTGGACGCGGGTTCCGGCACGGCGCGGTCGCGGCACGGGTGGTGCGCGGTTTTGGGCGCGGTTTGCGGCAAGGTTTTCCCCCATACAAATTCATAGGCAGGGCAAAAACCGCGGCAGGAGACTTCTCACACACGCGTGGCGAGACCGCGGCACCAAAGCCGCAGCCAAACCCGCGCCGTGTGAATAGTAACGCGTTTTCCCATAGGAAACCATGTAATGAACTGGGGGTATATGGGGCGCGATTTGGCTGCGGTTTTGGCCGCGGAAACCGCGCCCAAACTGGCGGCCAAATCCACCGTGTGAACATGCCCTAATACTGTAACAGTGCATTTGTGGAGTTAGATCAAATTTGAAAGAAAATAACGGGACCTGCTTCATTGCATGCCATATTATGCATTATACATTGCTACCATGGTTGCCCACAGAGTGCCGACTGGTCAGTCATAGACATCCATCGTGCTTGTCTCTAATATAGGTTGATTGTAGCATGTAGAAAGATAGCTGATTATTTTTTAAATAATGCAATGTGGTCTTTGTTCTACTAAAAACATAAGAAATCAATCTGTGAGAAAATATAAAAGTAAATAATGCTGCCAGATTTTCTCCATTGTGTAACCGTGAGTGCTCTAAATAGGGAGACGCTGCTTTTGTAGATTTTTGTATCATTATTTTTAACTATGTTTGATTATGAAGTAGATGTTATATTTCCTAATTATCTTTAAATCCTCTCAATCGAGCAGAGAAGATCCTCTGGCATTCCTTTAGTTCACATTTTCTACCTTTTGATTATAGAACAGCTAACAGAAAGCTGCATGACAGTAATGATGGACTGCGGACTGTGCTGGAGAACAGTCTGATCAAGTACAACAGATCACTGGTATGTTCATGCTCCTGACACTGGCTACTGCTACTCTTGTACGTAATGATACGCTCCCCGCTAGGATAACAGCACTGCAGTGTGAATACAAGCTCGGTTTAGGGCAGCAACATCTTTATCACAGTTTAATCTTTTCTTCTTCTCCAGCAGCAAGAAAAAAGATCATTATGTGAAGAACAAATTTATCTTCAATAAAAGATGTTTTATACCTTCGCCATGCAACTCTGCCTTGCAATTTTTTGCATGGTGCCTTATCATTTCTGTTACAAATTGGAATATAGAAATAATCCCCTGAATACAGAAAAACTCTTTTAATCTGGCTTTCATGGAACTGTAAAAGTGTCAAATTATGAGACTATCTGGGTGTAAGGAAAAATAGAAAAGTACAAAAATGAATGTGTGGGACGACATGCAAACAGAAAGTGTACGGCAGGGGTGTCAAACTGCGGCCCTCCAGCTGTTGGGAAACTAAAACTACCATCATGCCCACTGTTATAGATCATACATATGCATGATGGGAGTTGTAGTTTCCCAACAGCTGTTTGACACCCATGGTGTATGGGCTGCACAAAAATTGTATTCTTTAACTGGTTTTCTCCTTTGAGAAGGGTATTATCAGCTGTCATAAGAAGTGCAAGACTATTAGAATTGCTGGACTTTGAAGTCCAGGATTAAGACCCAGAATAAGGCAAAGACTGTTTTACAGTATTCTGTATCAGCTAATGGTCCGATACTTGTTAACATGATTATATAGCATATATTCTGCTGACATGTCTGCAGTCAGTGTATTTTATGAAGCCCAAAAAAAACAAATCGTAATTGGACAGCACATTTAAACACCAGTAAAACAAATACAGGTCTCTCAGAAAGCACAGCTGTAATCAGGAGGTGCAAAAACAAACACAGCCATTGAATTTATGGAATTGCATTGCTGCCAGGCTTGGACAAGGGAGTAGGGAAACCCCTGGTTGTCCCCTTAGACATGGAGGCCTTTGACATGGCAGACCTGGGGCTGCTTTCAATAAGAACGGCAAAAAAAGAGAGGCAGAAAACAAGGCATGTGCAATATGGGCAGTCATGTACAGTAGCTGTAGGGTGGGCTCCAAGAATCAACTCTGCTGGTCGGCCCCAAGAATTAAGTCCACTGGTGAGCCCCAAAAATCACCTCCACTGGTGGGTCCTAAGAATCAACTCCATTAGTGGATCCCAAGCACCCCTGTACGATACGGATTGCTGCTACCTTATACTACTAGACTGTATGTTTAGTGTGCATTTTGATCAAATTGTGTATGCCAAACTAACTAGATCAGATGAGACCTATCTAAACTCACACCTCCTGGGGCCAAAGCTGCCAATATGTTCTGGGTAACTGGATACAGCTATACTAATTACTATATAGATCGAGGTTGTTTCACCAGACACCTCTTGTATTTTAACAAGACCAAATCAGCGCTGGACTACTGACGTTAAAATTAAAAGTAAAAGTATTGTTTACATAAACGCGTTTCGCGTTTCGTTCCATGGAACCAGATGAAGTGCATTATAGCACGAAATGCGTCTTCCTTCTTTTATATATAAATAGACAATACTTTTACTTTTAATTCTAATGTCAGTAGTCCAGCGCTGATTTGGTCTTGTTAAAATGTCTGGTGAAACAACCTCGATCTATATAGTATCCTACTGCTACCTCCTGGCTGGGAGAAAGCATTATCGGGACCCACTGCAGCGGACTTCAAAAGGACCTACTTTCTGGCTCCAAATCATCTAAAGCTCTAGGGAGTGTTGTGCCTCAGTTAGCACAACTCCCAAAGGTTAGTGTGATACTAACTATACTAACTTTTTGTTTTTACTATTAAGACAACTCTCATTGCACTAGTGTGCACTGTTTCTGTGTCTCCCCTCCCCCGTTCTATCGTTTTTAAGCTACCGTATACTAATTAAAAGTACCAAGGTCAAATGGCTGATAAAGATGGAAGCACCTCCAATTGGACTATACAGTGAAAGGCAAAGTTAGTCAGTATACCCAAACACATATAAAACGAATACACTGGTACTAAAAACGGAAAAAAAACAAAAGCCACAGCAGCTCTCAGAAGCTGCCAAGGCACAGTGCATTAGTCCCAGGAGAGGTGAGTCTTGATTCACACAGTGTTTTTTGACACATATTTTGATGCTCATATCTAAATTTCAGCCATACTTTATGCATCAGAAAACACATAAGTAGAATGCCCTTGTTTTTTTTTTCATTTGAATATGCATCATTGGTGCACATGGCACATTTTTACATGCGTACATAATGTATAAAAATCTTGAATGTATGTCAGTTCTCAGTGCGTAAACATGTATTTTACTTGGAGGTTGCAAAAAATGGACAAATTAGGCATGTACTTTTTTAATGCGGAATATGGTAGGTATTTTTGAGGCGTAACGTCAGAGCGTAGTAAACAAAATCAAGTTGGCTGTATTATATATGTGCATCAAAATATGCATAAAAAAACACGCTGAAAATGTATGAAAAAAGGCACCAAAGGAAAAAAAATATACATTCAAACACATGAAAATAATAGCTTAAAGGGGTTGTCTCACTACATTGATTCATCTTACCTCAGTCCTGTTTTCTTGGTTTCACTTTGAATTCAGGGTTGTGTTTACTGGCTTCCACTAGGCTGCAGTAGAAGCCAGGTCTGTAGCTATAGCAACCAGTGCTGGCAGCCTATCACGAGAGATTGAACAGGTCTGTAGCTATAGTGACCTGAGGAGCTGATGCAGCCCATACAAGAAGAGATATCTCAGAATAGGTAGGACACTGTTAATGGGCTCGTATTGCAAAGTGACTTGTTTTTACAAGATCTTTAACATAAAAAGCAATCCTTTAAATTATGTCGTCTATTTACACTGTAAATCTGTCTTTACATAGGTCCTCTCTGATGAGGTTAACTTGACATGGAAGATAGACATAGATAGCCATAGACAATGGATGTGCTGCATTACCGTATTGTGTTTATGAGGTACAGTAGCTCTGTTCCAATGTCAATCTTTAAAAAAAGATTGTGTTTTGTCTTCTTTAGCGTGCAAACACTTCGCCAGGAAGTACAGTTTCTAGAAACAGTCCCAAGATGAACAGGTGTAATTCACCGTATGACCGGTACAGTATGACTTTTAGTGCTGTCTCTTGTGTACTACTAATACATTGTGGTTGAATCATGGCTTGTTTCATGGGGCATCAAATTAGATATGTACCCAGAGTCCCTGTTTCTCTGGGGCCTCAAGGATGGAATCTCTATGAGTAAGTTGAGAATAGAGGGGAAAAGCATTCTAATGAAGTGTGAGGTTCACTAATCTGGAAGTGTTACCAGGGCCGGGACAAGGCATTTTGGTGCCCCAGCCAAGTACAATCAATGGCGCCCTCCCCCCCCTCCCCCCCAAGAAAATAAAAACTAAAAATTAAATCTGACCCTAACTTAACAGACGTACCTGCGCCCTCCCCAGCTATGTAGAATAAGGGGGGGAAAAAAACAAACACAATTCTGACACACAACAGTGGAGTGGGTGGAGTCTATTGAGATGTATTTATATGAAATATGTTGTGTATGAAAAATCCATACATTATACCGATATACAAGGAAGGGTAGGGTATAGGGGGCATATATATAGGCAGGAAGGGCATAGGGTAGGCTATATGGGCCAAATATATAGGCAGGCAGGGCATAGGGTAGGCTATAGAGGCCAAATATATAGGCAGGCAGGGCATAGGGTAGGCTATAGGGGACAAATATATAGGCAGGCAGGCCATAGGGTAGGCTATAGGGGCCATATATATAGGCAGGCAGGGCATAGGGTAGGCTATAGGGCCATATATATAGGCAGGCAGGGCATAGGGTAGGCTATAGGGCCATATATATAGGCAGGCAGGGCATAGGGTAGGCTATAGGGCCATATATATAGGCAGGCAGGGCATAGGGTAGGCTATAGGGGCCAACTATATAGGCAGGCAGGGCTATAGGGGCCAGATATATAGGCAGGCAGGGCTATAGGGGCTAGATATATAGGCAGGCAGGGCTATAGGGGCTAGATATAGGCAGGACTATAGGGGCTAGATATATAGGCAGGCAGGACTATAGGGGCTTGATATACAGGCAGGCAGGGCTATAGGGGCTAGATATATAGGCAGGCAGGGCTATAGAGGCTAGATATATAGGCAGACAGGGCTATATGGGCTAGTTATATAGGCAGGAAGGGCTATAGGGGCTGGATATATAGGTAGGCAGGACTATAGGGGTTGTCCGCCGGGCGCCCGCATCTTTCTCCTGTGTGGCACCCGACAGGCAGGTAGAGTCGGTGCAGTCAGAGACAGTCAGTCACAGTCTGCGACTACTCCAAATCTACGCCGCCGCTGCCACACAGGAGAAACATGCGGGCGCTCGGCGGACAGAACTGAAGCAAGTAACTGCGCGGCGCCTGTGCTCATGTGCTCAGCGGAAGACGGCGCCGCGCAGCTACTTACTTCAGTTCTGTCTGCCGAGCGGAGTAAGGGGCGGGCCGAGCAGCAGCAGCCGCCGCCGATAACAGTGCTGTGATGCAGTCGGGCAGCCGCAACTTTATAAATCAATAAAGGACTGGTATACAGTAAGTGACTGTGCGCCCACCACGTGACAGGCAGTGGTGGCGCCCTAGGCCTTCGCCTACCTCTGCCTACCCATCGTCCCAGCCCTGAGTGTTACTTATTAGCTTTGAATATGTAGGCAAAAGTTAAAATAACATTATTACCAGACAGTTCTGTCTTATTTTCCTTACTTTCAAAGTTAGAGCAGTTTTCATCTCCTACTTGTTTACCGATGGATTTCTTAGGCTATGTCTACACCGCAGTGTGGACAAAAAAAATAAATAAATCCTGAAAACGTTGATAAAACTGAGTTTTTTGTCCACTATCTGTCAAAGGCTGCTGAAAAAAATGTGTTTTTTGGCCCGTTTTTTGGCACTTTTTTTGCAGAAATGCACAGCATTAGATTTGAAAAAAACGTCCGGCGGTTTACATAGACTCCAATAGTAAATTTTCTGCCCTGCTCAGTTGTTTTTTGCAACATGTTTTAAAAAACGACCAGCAAATAAAACAAGCTGGAAAAAAAAAAACATTCTGTGGAGACTACAGAACATTTTTACTATACAAGTCTATGGAATCTCTTTTCAGTCGTTTTTTCAGCATTTTTTTTATAACAAAAACCGTTGAAAAATTTACTTTTTTTGTGTGCAGTGGAGACATAGCCTAAGGTTACTGACGACCTATCTGAACTAGAAGGGGGAAAATCTCTCATTGGGCTGAGCCACCAATAAATTGCTTATGGGAACCAATAAAGGCTTATGGGAAAAGAGTTGAGGAACTCCTATCTGCTCTAGCACCAATCAGGCATCACTCCCTGCTGAGTTGTAGTAGCAGGACAGGAGCTTACTGAGAAACTTTAACCCTTAAGGCCTTGTCCTCACTGCACGGGTTTTCAGCCGTTTTTTGGTTTTTAAAACCGTCTGCAAACCGGCTGACAAACTTTTACATGGAACTCTAGGGGGAAAACCCGCAAAAGGGGGGCCCCACTGCTGCTTGTCCCCCGGGTGGTTCCTCAGCCGCCGGGGGTCTGAAAAACATTAAAAATTTTTTTCATTCTTTTCCTTTCCCTTTTTTTGGGATGGAATGTGAACATGTCAATGGGATCGGGGAGGACTTTTCTCTGCTAATCGCGAAGAAAAGCGCCGCCCCCCCCTCCCCCACGGCCGCTTGCACAGCCCAAAAACCGTTCAAATGGCAGTTGGATAAACCGACCGGTATTTGTCCTTTGCCGTGGGGACGCGCCCTTTGGGGGCTTGTTAAACACAGCTAAAAGGGGTAGGGAAATTTCAGTCGAAACTGCGTGTCCTTTTTTGCGCTGCAGTCCCGGCTGAAATCCGTCTCAAGCATTACGGTAATCCACATTCTCACAAAAAAAATAGGGTTTTTCCCCCGCCCCCCCCCTCTCCCCGCTCGTCAATTTTTTTAGGGCGTGTACGCCCGGAAAAAGGGAAAATGTCTAGGGGCCGGCCCCCCCCCCCGCAGCCCCGCACCGGCCAAATTTGCGGGGGGGAAATCCATCTCCGCAATTACCCGGGGAAAACAGCGGAGTAAACCCGGCCCTTAGAGTTCAGAGATCAGAAATTTGCTTAGGACCCTTTCTGCTGTGCTAAAAAAAAAAGTCACAAAAGGGTCACACTGAATTCCTTATTCTAGAATCCAAAGAGAAAAGAAGCAACAGACCGTCCTGTAGTGAGGCAGCCCGAACCCAAAATTTCAAAACTCCAAAAGCAGAAAAAAAACCCCAATGGACGTCAGCAAAAATTTTTTTTTTGGCCCCTTTTATTGTGAAGTCAGCAGTAAAAAAAATGCAACGTTTCGCTAAAAAAGAAACAGACCCCTTTTTCAAGCATATGATACATAAAAAATTTTGTCACAATAAAGGGGGTTTAAAGAAAAAACCACCCACTTTGAAGCCAACCAAATCAGGCTTCGTGAAAAATCCTTTTTTAAAAATTTAAACACATAAAAACACCTCTATTAATGGGGCATAAACAAACCAAAAAAAACAGTTTCCTTTACTTACAAAAAAATTTACATGGAACCCGGGGACGGTCCGTAAAGCCATACCGGCATCTCATTTTTTCCTACTGCGCGGGAAAACCCAAACCCTTGGGCTTTTTGCCCAACTAGGGACCCCCCTGTTTTGTCCCCTCTCCCGCCATTTTCTGTAAGGGCACGTATTTTCACCCCAGATTCAATTAAATTTTTGGAAAAATGCGCATGCTCAGTGCCCAAATAGCCCGTTGCATCCCAATTTGCGCACGAAAAATTTTCAAGAACAACAAATTTCCGGTGAATGATAAAAATTTTTTCCGCTTCAAAAGGAAAAGGGCCCCCTTTTGTTTTTATTATTTTTTTGGATAGCGGGCACAGGATCCCAATGCTAAAAACCCAAACCCATCCCCCCAAAGGATCGATATCAAAAAAATGAAACCCCCTGGACATGGTGGCACTGTCACCACCACCACAAAACCCGGGTTACATGGGAAACTGCAGGAAAAAAAGTGGCAAAATTGCCCCTAACCTAATTAACCAGACTAATAAAAACTGGACTCCCCAAAAAACCCCAATGCAGTCGCCTTAAAAAACCTAGCAAATAACATATATAAATCCCAGACAGCACATGGGGGGAAAAAAATATAGAAAAGAAAAAATTTAATCCCATCCGGCCCAATTCTTCGAATTTTATCCTAGGGAAACAAAATAAAAAAATAATAATCGGGGTTTTAAAAGGGAAATTTAAAGTGGGGTTAAAAAAAACCAAAAAAAAAAATATAAGTATCATAAAACATCAATATATGGGAGGGCATTATATCCTTGCTAGTATTGAACTCAATTTTAGTCCATTGGGAAATATAATGAATTCATTTTCAAAGATCCATTTGTTTTTCCCTTTTTTAAAAAAAACCTTCTCACGATCACCCCCCCCCTTCTCATACTGGGAACATGATAAAATCACCCTAAATCTAAATTGGGGAAATCGAATGATTGCATTCAAATTTAAAAAGACGTGCCCAAAGGGGAAATCCATCATTTTTTTGCGAAAGGTACTTTTTTTGTTTTTCATTCGCTCCCTTTAACCTCCTGGTAGTTTCCCCAACATAATCTTACACCTGGGGAAAACGATCATATATACCCCCAAAAAGTAGTGCGGGATGTAAAAACCCCCTCTGATTTTGATGGTTTACCTGACATCGGGGGATAAAAGGAAAAAAACCCCTTTAAACATGTTGTTACAGTTACCACAAACCCAAAACAAGGAAAAAATTTCCCCCAAATTTGGGGGTGCCAAGAAAGTTTGGGCTTAAACCAGTTATACGGGAAAATCAACTTTTTCTAACTTGGGCTCGTAAATTTTTTCTCCCCCTATATACATCAAAAGGGGGCTCAGAAAATTCCACAATCTCAGGAAAACCTTTTTTTTTTTAAAAATTGCCACTCTTTCCTCAAAATCATAGATATTTTGGGGCCAATCCCTTTTGGAATTGGAAAAAAAAGGGAATCCTCTTAATTTGGGTTTTTATTTTTTTGGAATCAGAAATATCCGATCTTTTTACCTCCTTAACAAATTTTTTAAATCTTTTTTAGAATTGGGTTTTGGGGGATCCCCTCTGAAAAAAATTTTTTAAAACCTCTCCTCAAATCTTTCCCCCCCCCTACCTTGACATCCTCCAGACAATTCTTTTTACCCTTTTAAAAATTGACTCCCCCCCGGTAATTTAAATCTATCCCTAAAAAGCTTTTGGTGATGACTGTCATAACCCCAGAAGATTTTTTTCCTGGCATCCTTTTTTTCAAAAAAACTGTCTCCCAAAAAATTTTTCCCTTTTATTTTTCTTATATAAATTCAATTTAAAGAGTGAAGAAAACTTTAGTAAAAATTTAAACCCCTCTACAAACCCCTTTAAAAAAGTATTGGGAAAAGTTTCCCCAAATTTTCCATTTTATCCATCCCAAAAAAAGAACACATCCAACCCAAAATAAACCCCCCCCAATGCAGGATTGCTCCGAGAAAACCCCAAAAGGGATACAAACTCATCCCCAAAAGCACCCCTATAGATGTTTTCAAAGTGGGGGGCCCCATTTGGGCCCCATGGGGGTACCCCCCCCTCTGGGGGATAAAAAAATTTTTCCCCATGGAGGAAATAAATCCCCGAGGACAATCTCCCCAAAGGTTTAGGGCGAAAATTTCGGTAAACTCGGGGACACCCCGCATCGATAAGCGCCCCAAAAGACGCAGATAACCCGCTAAAATGTTCAAATTTACGTATATAGCGAGACCACATCGAATGACACCAGACTGCATCCATCAGGGGAAAGAAACCGACCCGTAAACTTAGTCAAAAAAAATTTCCCATGTATCTTTTTAAAAAAGAGGGCGCGCCGGGCAAAGGAAACCCAAGAACTCCTTTCCAAAAATATGGGTATTTTTACTAATTTTTGAACAAACCCCCAAAACAACGGTTACCCGGAGGAAACTACAGAACCCCATGTGAAAATTTTGGGGGAATTTA
The DNA here is from genome assembly GCA_025379985.1 of Phyllomedusa bahiana. Taxonomy (NCBI): domain Eukaryota; kingdom Metazoa; phylum Chordata; class Amphibia; order Anura; family Hylidae; genus Phyllomedusa; species Phyllomedusa bahiana. The sequence goes on from JAODAL010003728.1 coordinate 98,083, forward strand.
CAATACGGGGGGAACCGCGATGTAACTTTTAAGAAAAATTTTTCCCCAAATTTTTATCTATTATGTTTTCACAGATAGCTCTACCACAAAGTCCCCCAAATTTTCCCTTTAAAAAAACCAAAAATTTTTTGGGTCCCCATTAAAATTTTTATATACACCCCTCATCACTTAATTGTCTCTGAATCTCAAATCAATTTCACTCTGTCCAAGACCAAAGACAGCACCCCCTTTTTTCTGCTGGTTTTTACAACAATCAAAGGGGTTTTCCATTAAATCCTTCAGAGCCATTCTTTCACCAACGACAAATTTTTTACCTATTAAAATTCATGTTGTTCCCTGATTTTTTTTAATCCTGTCCCCGTAGTCCCAATTTTAAAGTAAAGCTCTACAAAATGGTTGGACTGGGGGGAGAAAAATTACTCTTCAACTTAAGCCCAAAATCACCCCTTTTAAAATTAACCATACTATCCACAATATTCATGTTTAGACCTATCGAGCGGGCCTCACATTCTTATCATAAAAAAAAAATTTTAAACCCGTTAAAAAAAAAAACCCTCTAAAAAAATTTTGTAGATCTATTTCAAAATGAAAAACCCAAACAACGGAACCGGGTGGACCAAACGACAATCCTCTATTAACACACGAACGAAAATCTTACAATATAGTGGAAGAAATATTTTTCAAACCCAAAATTTTCCTCATTAAAATTTTTTCAGGGTTTTCCTCCCGGGGGTTTGCCCCCCCCCCACATTTTTCCCTTTGTTTTGGGTTCCCTCCTGCCTTTTTTGAAATTTCCTTTTTTTTTTGCTCTGCGGTGTTTTCCCACCGCCCCCCCCGGGTTTCTTCCCCCCTTCTTTTTCCCCGAAAACCCCCTAAAAAAATCAGACCTAACGGATTCATCCTTGAATCCGAATCCATAGTTTTTGTAACCAAATTTGGGACGATTTAAAACCCTTTTAAAACCTTCTCCTAGGGTGGAATTCCCTGGTTTTTTGCTGAAACTTTCCAATTATAAACTTCCCCTTCTCATAATCCTCAGGTTCCCCCCATTCCACTTTTCTCTCTTTATTCTCTCAAACTCCACTCTAAAAAGTTTTAATTGACTCCCCCGGTAATGAAATCTAACAAATGGGTTAGGGGGATGACTGTCCCTATCTCAAAGATCGTTCCTGTCCCCTCCCCTTTTACATAAAAACTGTCCCAATCTATTTCCTTTTATTATACTTTCGTTCGAGAAATTCAATTATGAGTGAAAAAAACTTTAGTAAACCCTTTAAAACCCCTCTACCCCAATTTGAAAAAATAAAAAAACAGTTTTCCCTTTTTTCCCCTTTATCCAGTCCAAACCAAAAAACAATCATCAATATAACGCCACCAAACAGGATTGCCCGAGAACCCAAATGGGGAAAAACAAAATCAACCTCAAGAACAAACCATAAAGATGGTTTGCCCTATTGGGGGCCAATTGGACCCCCTGGCGTACCCCTCCCTGGAGATAAAAAATTGTCCCCCATGGGGGAAATAATTCCTCCCCGGGAAAAATCTCCAAAAGTTTAGGACGAAAAAGCGAAATATCTCGAGCAACCCCGCATCGGTAACACCCCAAAAGGGCTGCAGATAAGCCCACTACAAGTTCAATTGAACGTAAATAGCGAGACCACATCAATGACACCAACTGCATCCATCCCGGGAAAAAAAACCGAAAACTTAGTCAAAAAATCCATGTATCTTTAATGTAAGGCGCTGCCGGGCAAAGGACCTAAGATTTGCCAAAAAAAAGTGGACATAGTTGACATCGCAAGATTGGGTTTTTCATGCGCATAAAACAACTGAACGCCGAATGGCGTGTGGACCGTCCGGTTTCCTATGAAAAATTCTTTGTAAGTAATGGAAACTTTTTTTTTGGTTTTTTGTTTATGCACAATTAAATAGTGGTGTTGTAGTGAAATTTTACAAAAAATTTTATTAAACAAGCCTGATGGGTTGGCTTCAAAGGGGGTGGTGTTCTTTAAACCTTAATTGTGAAATTTTATATGTATCACAAAGCTTGAAAAAGGTCTTTTTCTTTTGACCAAAAATTTTGCACTTTTTTACTGCTGACTTCACAATAAGAGCAAATTTATGCTGACGCCTTGATTTTTCTGCTTTTGGGAATTCGCTGTGCGGGTCGGGGGTGCACTGAGGACTACTTAATATCAGCAGTTTCTACACTAAGGTTAAGTGAGCGACATCTATGAATTTTGTCGCCCAGACTTCATTTTTATTGTGTGCATTAGTAGTGTGGAATGCGCCTGAATGTATGAACTTGTTCTACTGTGGATCATAGATTAGGCGCTTTCTAGTTTCACTATGACAGGCTCAGGCTCAGGTAGACCACTTTTAACTTGGTCTACCTGTTCCAGCTGGTGGTAAATGCACCTATTTGCCTGTCCTCTCCTAGGTCATAAATTATGCAGAATCATACAGTTGTGTGTGACAAACACGATCTCCAGGCACAATTGGCAAAAGTTGCACAGGCAGCCCATAATAACGCCTAATTTTGGTAGTTGCTTCCTGCTCATAACATCTACATCAAGAGAACCATGGGCTGCGCTCAATTTTTTAGCTGAAAGGACACCCGAATACTGGTGCAGCCCTATACTTACATGTGGGCAGCTACAGGTTAGTGTGCACAAGGGAGCGTTTCCCAAAACTCCCCTCAGTCAGTCTCTCATTCAAATGTGCACCCACTGCACAATTTATATCATTTCCTTAATTTATTCAAGACAAAATTTACAATGTGTCCAAATCTACAACCCTGCGCAGGTGTGCGAGGCCGCTTACCAGCTAAACTCCCTACCACCAGCTAACTTTCCCTGTGTCTCTCCAGCTTGATCCAGGGTTCAAGCAGAGGATTCTAAAAAGTAGCATTGTTGAAAATAGAAAAAGCGCTGAAATACAGCCAAGGCAGCAATTGATACAGGAGGACTACAACTGCAAGCATAGTTTGTAACGTAAATTTTGTCTTGAATAATTTAAGGAAATGATACAAATTGTGCAGATGGTGCACATTTGAATAAGATGGCTGCACGGTGACACTGAGTGTAGAAGAATCAACATGTTTGTCTTGGCAGTTTTCCTCTTTATGAGAAAAAACAACAAGAAACTCTGCTATATACATTCAATATACTTATTGTGCACAGTAATTTTTTTTTTTTCTCTTAACTCCTCCAATCACTTCACAGACCATTGTCCCCACCTAAACAACAGAGCTAATAAAGGACTAGCAGAAATGAAAAGTCAATCAGTGCTGTAGAAGTGCCCATAAACGTAAAAGGTAAGTGGGAGCCAGAATAGACTATGACGAGGATGTGTCTTGAAAACAGCCAGCTAGAGAACCCCTTTAACATAAGAGAGGACTCTGCAACTGTTATTTCACTGTTCTTTGTTTTGCTTGTAACTGATGTATAGGGTAATATTATATGAAATTTATATGCATTAAGATTTCTAGAAAAACTATAAAATGGTGAGTGGGAGGCCCCATTACTTGTGATCTCCTTATCAATTAAATCAGCCCTGAGTTTTTTTTTTACTTATGTTGCACCAAAGTAGTAAAGAGAGAGGTCAATAAAAATTAAATCAATTCCTAAATTTATATTCAGTTTTATCCGGTCCTCATAAATGCTGAAGGGATTTAAAAACTCTGACAGTAAAAGAAACACGAGTTGCCCAAATGATATAAGATGTGATGTTAAACAGCCTTGAAATTTGGAACCATTTAAAATAAATGATAGGCATACATTTAAGCTCTGACTCTATAATACTTTGAAATATGTGACTTAAAATGTTTACCCTTTTCTTTTTCAAGGTCTCCTCGGTCTTCCTACTTAGATGAGGACTATGATACTTTGGCAGCATGTGATCCGATGCAGAGGATAAACTATGAGGTTGACAGCCTCCCTGAAAGTTGTATAGACAGTGGATTATCCACTTGAGGGACTCCAATGAATATGATTCAGAAGTGGAATACAGGGCTCCAAGAGTCCTTCAGCGGTCACGATTTGCTCATGAAGTTTTTGGTGGTGATGCCTCAGATACAGATGTGAGTATCTGCCTCAGAATAGACAAATTTATAAAGGCTTCATCATGTTAAGGACAGACAGTTTTAAACACTTCCAGAGGAATCAATGATTATGACCACTTTCTAGATTCCATGTTGGCAGCGTGTAGTTCGTAAAAGAATTCACATGTCTCGATCTGGCTTGGTTCTTAAAAAAGGGAATCTGTCACCAAAAAATAACTTATTGCTTAAAGGGGTTTTGCCCAAGAACGATTTATTCTCCACAGCTCACAGGCTGAATTTGACCATAAGGCCTGAAAAAGGGGCGTTGTGTTTCTTCTGTGTGTTAAAAAAAAAAACAAGTACCCTCTCTGTGCTGGTCATAGTCAAGCCTCCCCACCTTTCCCTGCCCGTTTCCCCCCCCGAGCTCAGTCACTCTCATTTTTTTTTTGCTACATCACAGCGAGAACTATGTGCACACAGTTAATTGGGTTTTGTTTTATATGCCCTCATATCTGCCAGGAGAGAATCAATCTCCAGGCAAGGCATTCTTTCTTTTTTTCATTCCTTCATGGATGCCAGTGAGCCAAGGGAGCATCTGCATTTACTAAGAAATTACTCATTTACAAACAACCACACGCATTCTCTATACATAACAAAGGATAATTTCCACAGTCTCCTTCAAAGCTGCAGGGAGGGGGGGGTGGGGGGGGTGAGAAAAAAGGAGCTGCTCAGGGAGCGTCTGAAAATCTTTACTCTGATAATTAACATTAGAACTATGATTCTCCAAACAAGAGAAACAGAACTTCTTTTTTCTTTTTCCCCCAGATACTCCCTTAAAAATATCTAAAGCCCTCTTTCATGATCCCTGGCCATAGATAAGAAGTGCAGCAGACAACGCAGCCGGGGCCTCATATCAGTGTCCTGGTCGTCGTCTAATGTAAACTCTCATGTAACCAAGGGCATGCTAATTAAGGCGTGTATCTCTCACATACCACAGGATTCACTTTTTTTTAATGACATATAATTAGAAAGAGTGATTAAATATAACCCATTTGGGAGGATCCCTCGACAACATACATCGAGGCAAAAACACCTTTTAAAAAAAAAAAATCATGTTTTTAGGTTAAATACATTCTTTTAAATTTTGGTTATTTTTTTGCAATTTTCCATGTCACTTTCAATATTTAAAATTTTTTTTTTAAGTCCTTATCCGTTTTGCACTTTCCATTACTAGTATTGCAAAATAATTGTCTGACCTTCACTTCCTTTTCTGTAGAGAGATTTTCAGCATGACTCACCTTATCCAGCACAAAGCATGGTTAAGCTGAAAGAGACCACAAACCAATGTGCATAGATAACAGAGGGGCCCACTATCACATAGGAAAATTGTCACAACTCAGCACACCCCCTCCCTGCAAAGTGACTCCTTCCTTCCCAGGCACAGGAGCATTCGTCCTATAAAACTCTTCTAGTAGAAGTCATGGGACTGATTCAGTCCTTGGTCCTATGGTCATGAAGCAATGAAGTATCTCTGACTGCTGTTAAAAGCAGTGCAAGCAAGAGTAATGCTGCCCACCATCAAATATTACCCGTGTTACTCTCCCCTCCGAAAGTAAGACACGTCTTAACATTCCTTTTATTTACCCCCAAAAGTCCCCAACTATGACTTACTTTTCATGGGTATGTCTTACATATTGGCAGGTAAATGGCCCCATACGCAGGTAGAGGCAGAGCCAATAGGCAAGGGTATACAAGGTCCGGCTGATAGGCAGGTTAGGGCAGGTATAGGCAGCTGTAGGCAAGCAGGTATAGTCAAAGCTGTAGGCAGGTATAAAAGGCAACCCTAAGGTCCGGCCAGAAAGAAGCGAGGAATCGGCAGCATTAGGCAGGTATAGGGCCGGCTGTAGTCAGTATAGTGGCCTCTGTAGGCAAAGGTATATGCAGTGAGTTAGGTGCAGGAATAGGTCAGGAATAAGGCAGCAGTAGCAGTATAGTCAGGTTAAGAGGCACGCTGTCGGCAGTTTATAAGTTGTGTGCCCCGCTGAAGGCAAGGTATACAAGGCAGTCTTGTAGGCAGGTATAGGCAGCTGCAAGCAGGTCCGTTATAGGCAGCTGTAGACAGTATATGGGGCCGCTGTAGGCCAGGTATAGGCATCTGACGTCTCATGTAAACAGGGCCTGCTGTAGCAGGTATAAGGCAGCTGAAGGCAGGTATAAGGCAGGCAGTAGGTCAGATAATAGGCAGGTAGTATAGCAGGCATGGTATAGCATGCTTTATGCAGGTATAGGCAAGTCTGTAGGCAGGTATTAGGGCCAGCTAGTAGGCAGTATAAAGGCTAGCTGTAGGCAAGTAATAGGCAGCTGTAGGGGGTGCATGGTATCTAGTAGGTATAGGCAGCTTGTAGGCGAGCTGTACGGCCGTGTATAGGCAGCTGTAGGAAATAATACATCAAAATAAAAAAAAAACCAGAACAACACTTACCTCCTGGATCCCCGCTTCTCGTGCCTCTCCTGCTCTATCTTCTTCTCCGGCAACAGGCGTGGTGACAAATCATCCAGGACGCGCACTGTTAGCCGAGAGCTGATATGACACACGCAGCCCTGTGCCTGGATCTCATGGACAGACCCGCCAGTCCTTGCGGACGCCCGCAGGCCACTGCGGAGCACGGTAGCCGCCAACGCTCAATCTCTGCCCCGCAGTGGTAATTCTTATTCTTCACTTGATATGATGTGCGCTTCCGTAAGAGGATCGCATATAGGTGAATCTGAATCGCTGACAGTTGCCTCGGCCAGCGCAGCGTCCGGACACAGTGCGCTCACTCGGGCCTCGGCCTTACAGTTATATGCGCTCTTTGCTCCTGAGGAGTTCGCATATAGTTGAAGCGGTCCTGACGTGCGCCCGGGCCATCACAACAGCGCCCACGCGCAGACAAAGTACAGTTATACCGACTTACTTTCGGGGTACTCTTACATTAGTCGCCGTCCCTAAAACTCCCCCCTAAACACGTCTTAAACTATCGGGGTGTGTCTTACTATCGGGGAAAACACGGTATAAAGAGACCCGGATTGAATGATGAGAAATCTACAAGTCAGAAATAAAAACGGCAAAGAAGAAAAGAATTATGATCAGAGTCCTTGATTTAAAAAGTACAAAAAAACAAATTTTTACAGATTTCCCTTTAATAGGGTGTGTGGATTAGGTTTGTCTTGCACGAAATAATCCATCCATTGCTGTCATGGGAAAAAGTGATAATTTATCAGAGTTGCATAAAGGAATGACTGTTAACCATTCACTGCCACGGAGGCAGTACTTTCTGAAACTGTGTTCAATTTAGAAATCTGTTCATTGCTGCTGTGCTGATAGCATTATGTGGACAGTGGGCACCATTGTGAATTATTGATATGGAGACTGCAGAGCATCGCATGCCATTGATCTGAAAGTGAATGCCAGCAATGACAGAACACAAACATGGAGTCTTATGTTTTGTTTTTAACAATAAAGGCGCAGTTGAGCAAGCTTCCACCAGAATGAACCGGGCCTAGCAGAACATGGTGTCTAAATACACAGTTACAGTGACCCTACAAATGTATGGGACTCTGAAGTATACGATGTCCATGTACACCTCTGCAAACAAAGTTGTATTGAGAGAAAAGGCTTACATTTTTATGGCAGTATTGGAAGTGGAGCTCCGTTGATTGGCAAAAGGTTACCTACGCTGCTGAATCCTGTTTTCTGCTTTATTGAATGGATGAACGTTGGGGTGTCAGGTGAGAAACATCAAGAAGAAAAAAACACCCTAAAACCCTAGCGCTCATTGCTGGAAGAACACAAGGTGGCAGCGTTATAGTCTAGGGAATGTTTTTGTGGCGTTCTCTGGGCGTCATTATCCGTGTTGAAGACACCCTCAATCTGGGTAGGAATCCATCCTTGCAGATCATGTGCACCCTTTCATGCTGGTTGTCTTCCCAGACATGGATGGGATCTTGCAGCAAGACAAGCGGCCATGCACATGGCTAGAATTCCGATATTGGGTTGAAAAGAGCACATGAAGACCAATGAACGAGAACTTGAAGTAAACTAATAACCTGTTCTCCCTACATACCCACAGACATCAAAAAAATTCAGCATCTGGTGGGTGTGAACACCTCGATTGTTAGTTTTACGCTATATACAGTTGTAGCCGATACACTACGTAAGAAAGACACAAATGCATGTTTTCCCCCCCCTCACTATCTGACATGAAATCAAGCCGTTATCGTTCGGTGCGCACCTTAGGAAAGTCTTCCCCTTTCCTGAGCTACCCTATGCCTCCCACACAGCCAGCCAATTCAGCTCTGCTCTGCATCTGAAGGCAGACAAAAATCCCGAAACACTGCGTTGTCTGCAGATGAGAGATGCTGGCTTGGCGCAAAAATCCTTTCTCCTTTCTGCTTTTCTCCAGGACTCTCTCATTCGTTGGTCAGAAGCAGATTGTGAGGATTTAGCTTAGCAGATTGGTGTGGCCCAAGGCTCGCTGTTGAAATATCAGAATTCTGATGCTTCCAGCTTATTGTTTAAAACATCAGACGTTTTATTTTTTACTACATAAAAATCAAAGTAATAAAAGGTGAGGAGTTGGCTATAATACATCGCCAGCAACACAGAAAATAGCACGACTCGTTTTTCGACATTTTTAGATAGTCGTAGTCATTGTGCCCATAGTCTAATTCTGTCTGCGGAAGTACTCTTTTTCTTATAATAGGCGTAACTCCGAAGAATTAACTCTTAACTGTTCTCACCAATATGTAGATAGACAATACCATTTAAGTTAACACATTTAACATTAATGATTGTAAAACACTTTTCAATAGTAGAATGCTACTATGTATATTTTGACCGAACAAATATAAAATAATTGTTAATACTGGGTAGAATAAATCGTGACTGTACATTTAAGAGCCTGCGGTTGCCGAGTGTTTAAAGGAAATACCATTTTAGCCTCCTCTACAAAATAGTATTTGCATATTTAAAATTCCACCCTCTTACTAGACTGTTTTAACTTTTCAATTGCCTATACATTATTTCATTTGTGTAGTTTCCGCTGTTATGTTTACATCAATTAAGTGTTTTGCCAACAACAGCTGACATTCCAGGCTTCCCATTCTTTTTTATGTGATTCTGATATATGGCTTCTGATGCGGATTTTTTCAGCGGGTGTGAAACCTGGTACAACCGACATAGTTGCACATTACACTTTTGGCAGGTTATTAAATATACTAACTCATACGTTTTGTGTGCAGTTTTATATAATCATATATTCGATATGTTTTGTTTGTAGTAACTGAAACAAAGTGATTGTTTTCTTGCATATAATTGCAACATGAGCATATATTATGTCCACATTTGTGGCATCCTGAAAGCTGTAAACGACAGTTTTTTTTTTTTTTCTTTTCCAGATTTCATTTTTGGTAGAATAGAAAAAGACTAGGAGAAAACTGTTTATTTCCTATTGAAGGGTGGATTGTGGTTGGGTCCCACTAGAAAGGAACAAAGAATAACACCCTTCACATAAATTAGTAGTCAAATACATTATGTACTACTAACACGAATAGTGGCAAGGTTATATTCTTACAACTAAAATAATCTTGAATGTCTAAGGGTGTAATAATGTGACGAGGGAACGTAATTGCATATTAGGTATCAAAGTAGACATAATTTCTTTATTTTTCCCTGCTTCAGATTGAGGGATTTTGTTCCATTCCAACATAGGCGCAGTGGTGCCATCTCAATATCTCAGCCCCTTTCCCATAATCCTTTGTGAAATGCAGAGAGTCACTGTTTAATATAGAGGTCCGAAAAGGCAAAAACAAAAACTTCTACAAGCCGTTCCGTACGGTGCTCTCCTTAATGAGAGAATTCTATTCCCATCCTGATAAATCAGAATAAACCTTTAAACTGTTTTTGGTCAATTAGGAACCAAAATTATGCTATTTGCAAATGCTAAGAATAATGAGAGAGAGAGGGGAATTTTAAGGTGCCTGTTTTTTAATTGTTTCACATGGCATATTTAGATGCGTGTTTTGGATCCAAGTTTCGGGGGCCCAAAAATTGACCCCAAAACACGCATCTAACAAACAATGTGCAGTATATTACATTGCTTATCAATGTAAAACACCCCCTCGGTGTTCATATGTCTGAAACCCGACGAGTGTTTTAACATGTGTCTTTTCTAATAATGCTTCTTTCAGATCCGTTCAAAGAATCTACATGTCCAATTTCTTGATTGATAACCCGTTTTTAAAAAACGGCAAGCCCGACAGCTCCTATTTAAAACTAGCCCTTTCTTTATATAACAGACGCTTTTTCAATCCATTTTTTTTTTTTCACGGATTGAAAAACGCCCTGTGAACATCCCCTTATACCTATAACCCCCGTTTACACTGACTACTTTACATTGTATCAAAGTGTCATATCTTCATTGTGGCCCAAGAAAAGATATACGGTAATACACTATTTACAAAAATTGGGTGTACTCACTTTTGTGAGATACTGTATGTATATATTAAAACCACTCATAAGTTCAGAAAAACAGCACAACCTATCCCTTACTGACATTGGACATATTGGTATGTCCTAGTGTCAGTTAGGGGCTAGGCTAATTGCAACACCCACCAGTAAAAGCACAAAAGGAGCCAACTCCATTCGGAGCTATGTAACCCCTTAGATGTCGTGACAAGTGCGCCCGCAGCATCGAAGTGAATGAGAAACTGTGTCGTGCACTGTTTCTCATTCTGATCGGGACCACCGCATTCCCGATCGATTATATAAATATGAAGGGGCTGAATCCTTGTGAAGACCTCCAGTCTTACCCATGGTTTCCGTTTTTAACTACTTCCTAGTTCTCAGGCCAGTAGAAAAGTAAACCACCCACCGGCCATCTTTAGTAATACACACTTTTCCCTATTGCATTGTTCATACAATGCAATAGACTGTATTAACAATCATGCTCCCTACTGATCAGGCACCATTGGGGAACTCAATGTTAAAGTTAAAGTAAAATAAACAAAACAATGTTTTAAAATATGAAAAAAATTAAAAATATTAAAAATTCAAATCCCCCTTTGCCATTTTACAAATGAAATAATAAAAAAGTTACCAAATTTGTGTATGGCCCCAGCATCTATAAAAGTTCGATCTTAATATAAAATATAAACAAATAATAAACATAATTTATCCTGTACACTGAACAGAGTAGAAGAAAAAAAATTCCAAATGCCAAAATTGCATTTATTTGGTCATTTCACGTCCCCTAAAATTTGGAATAGAAATGATTCAAAAAGTAGCATATATTCCAAAATCAAAATGGTACCAGTAGAAATGACACGTCAACTCACAAAAATAAAAATAATGCCCCCCTCCACTCAATCCGTAGTAGAAGATACAAAAAAAACGTTATTGGTCACAGAAAATGGAGCCGTGGCACAAATTTGAAAAATAGAAAATGTTTGTATTTTTTTATAGTATCAAAACATGAAGAAATCCCTACATATTTGGTGTTGTTGGATTTGTATCAACTTGTAGAATACAGATAATACATCAATGACAATGAAGATTGAGCGCTGTAAAAACAAAATTCCTGCAAACATGGTTCAAGTAATTTTTTTTCCACATTTTGCCCCATTTAGAATTTTTGGATGGTTTTCCAGTTTATTCTATAATACGGTGAATGGCACAAAATAAGAGCCCTCATACGTCTATGCACATGAAAAAATAAAGTTATGGCTCTGGGAAGGCGGGGACAAAAAAATAGGCTGTGGCGGTAAAGGGTGAAATCTTAATAGTGATATCCTACTAATCATCTGTAAACCTAAACTTCATTGCCTGCTTATTTTTAGCATGGATTCCTTGGCATATCTGTTATTGTATAAAATGAATGAAACCCCTAAAAAAATAAAATTTGGCAAATTGGGCTTCATTACATTACAGACTCTATCGTCTACAGTGACAAAATATCTGGAATTCATCCAGCACTAATTTGTGAATTTCTGTTTTACATTGAAGCTATATTTTTAACATATTTGGTTGATGCATTATAAAGGAGTACTAATGTGGTATGTCATCTCTGTCAACCCTTTGCAGGTTCCTGAAATTCGAGATGAAGAATCTTATGCTCCTGAATCTGGTGGTTCAGTTCTAGATTGGAAACCATCAACGACAAGCTAAACGGCCCCCAGGCCAGCAGAAGCAGCTCAGGTGCATCATCGAGAAAATGTATCCAGGCATTGCCTGCACACGTGACAAACGTAAGCGTTCTGTGTCTGTTTTAAATCTAATTATATTTAATCATATAAGACTCAATAGTATTGAAAATGGATGGTTGATTCAATGTTGCCCTAAAGGCTTCCATGCACAATCTAGATGTTGTGATGCAGGTGACACATCTGCTTGTCCTTTGGCATGTATGCATGATTACTGTTTAAATGGAAAATTCAGATCAAGATGGGTTTCCTACATATTGTATAATTTTGAGCATTAATCCTAAAAGTAGTCATTTTTATAGCTTTACTTTTAGCATTTGACCTTTTTTACCATTTTATTACGCAAAGCAATCAATAAAATATCCTCCATCTTCAACTTCCTTCTTGATGATCAGTCCCTAAAAAGTCTCTTTGCAAGAAGACAAGCCTAGCTCACCACTTCTAGTGTTTTCGGCTTTACGGACAGCGGACCATTTTCACCAGCTTACTTACAGAATACAAAATAAAGATAGGTCCAGCATCCCATAAAAATACATTCTGAGCTTTATTTGAACAAGTAAAAGTACATGGTGATAACATTGAGTAGTTTAGCTTATCATGTATTAAGGCTGCTGTAGCCTTGCCCGGCCCAATAAACATTCATTATTCACTAGGGGCGTGTTATCACGCCCGTGAATAATTACATGTCAACTTATCCTCCCCACTCCCCGTATAGTGCAAGCAGGGAGATGAGATCGGAATCCATAGTTCTCTATTAGAACTGTGGATTACCGTAATGACTGGGACGTATCTTGCCCCGTATTTAGCGCAGTATGGCACGAACATAGCCTTACTATTTAAAAGTTTGCCCCAGCGGTCTCCAACCCAGGCAAAATATATAAGAATTGCAAAATAGCGTTCTAATATGGCTTTCTTATTACACCCTGCCTAAGGCCGGTCTAAGGAAGAGTGGAAAAGGAATGCTAAATACTTCTTTAGGCCCCCCAACTACAATTATAACAAGTTGGCACCCTACGAATACAATGCTGGAGAGCCGATTGGTGGCTGCAATGGAGCACCATGGAATTTTGTAATCTGCAGCATTTTCAGCACCGTAAGTGGATTAAAATACTGGGATCTGCATGCGTTAACAATTAGGAGTGGGTCAACTGCTGAAGGTTAATTAACAAGCTTACAACGAAAGCAAAACCCAATGGACACCTATTGGATATGGAGTGGACTCAGCAAGTGGGTTCGATCCATACTTCTTTACTCATATTATAGGATCTTCCTTATGTATTCAAAAAAGAAATCTGCACTAGCAATTTAAAGGGTCTCGCAGAAAATACATTTTTATGACCTGTCAACCCAAAGTGTCATTAGAATTAAAGCTCAAATTCTCACTAAAAGCAACTATGTACAGGTTCCTACACTTATTGTAATGTAGAAATGAATGCAAAGGCATGTCTGCCATTTCACTGAAATCAATGACACGTGAGGAAGCCTACGTCATAAAACTATATTATCTGAAAAACCCTTTATAGTAACAGGGCATCAGTATTCATACCAAAATTGATGTCAATAGAATGTTATAGAAAATGTTTCTAGTTGTCAGCATTTAACATGGTGTATATGAAATTTTTTCATGACTGTTCTCATTGACCTCGGTTATAATAGCATGTTTCAATAACGTTGTTTCATGCATTTGACACTAGAATCTTCTTGCAATAGTTCCTTCGAAGCCACATAACTATCTATTGCTGTCTTGTCATTGTTAATCTCAAATATCATAACAAAGAATAAAATGTTATCTCTCCTTCCAGGCAGATATTGCTGCAGACCAAAGGAGCAAATTTTCCAGCTCAGACAAAGCATACAAGATAGTCCTTGCTGGGGATGCTGCTGTTGGGAAGTCTAGTTTTCTTATGAGACTTTGTAAAAATGAATTTCGAGGCAACACAAGTGCAACCCTGGGTACGTTATAATACCAGTAGGAAAGGTAAAGTAAAACTGCAGTGAGGCATATAGTGCAAGGCATATTTTATAAACATTGAGGCCCAGGGCAACAAGCCCCTTCAGATACCAGGGATTGGGTGTGACTGGTACTTCTATACCCCCTATGTATACACTTCTAACGATCCACTGGGTGAGTCCCAATTTTGCTATAGAAGGAGCGGAGTCTAACCAACCCCATGTTTCAGAGGTCCCTTCTGGACTTTTGTTTGTGACAGGAAAACTCCTATGTCGCTACCACTGATGTGATCACCTGACCAGGCATGGTACCTTGAGTTGTAGACAGAGGGCATAGTCAGATTACAAGCAAAAGGTCAGGACAGGCAGATAGGTTAGAATCAAGCACAGGATCGGAATTAAGAAAAGGCACACTGTAAATCGCACAAAATACCAACAATGCACACCGACTAACTGGCAGAGAGTTAAGGGGGAGGTGCCCTTTAAATGCAAAAGGGGATTTAAGTTATGGGTGGGAAAATGGGCCCTTGGGACTGGGGGTGTTCCCCCTTTTTAAATTACTAAAGGGAGCGGTTTTGTGCGGCGTTAAAGGGGGAACAGCAAGAAGGAAAAAAGGGGAAAACTGGGGGACCGGGGGGATTGAGATATGGGCAAATAAAAGGGTTAAAAAAGGTGGCCCCAACTGGGGGGAACAGACTGCGGTGCAAATTGTAAAATTTTAACTGCGTCTGTATCACATTCTACTACCCATTTGACCAGATACCTAATTAACTGCATTTGTTTTGCCTATTAAACAACATCGTGAATGTTAATAAGGTTCCATTAGTAAAATGTTTTAAATTTCACATTTTAGAGTTTTATAACACAATTTTTAACTATTCAATAACATAACTTCCATTTCTACACAATTATCAAATAGGAGTGGATTTCCAGATGAAGACATTGGTGGTGGATGGAGAACCTGCACTATTACAACTGTGGGATACCGCAGGTCAAGAAAGGTGAAGCATTTTATTATATTCCATTATACGTGTCAAAGCCCAACCCTTTCCCTCAGACCCAATTTTTGTTTTCTTTTTTTAGCTAACCTATTTAATTAATTTTGTAGAGAAATGGATAAAACTTAGTAGAATAAAGGGTTTACAAACATAATAAAAAATGAAATCACTAACTTTGTTTCAGGTTTCGGAGCATTGCAAAGTCTTACTTTAGAAGAGCAGATGGAGTTTTGCTTCTCTATGACGTGATTGTGGGGAAAGACTTTTTTAACGTGAGGGAATGGTAGTATATTGGGGGAAAAATATTTTAACCCTTTAATGCCCTTGGATCCATTTTTTCAGGGAGGGTGGCATTTAAAATTTATGGATGGAAGAGGATATCTCTGTCTTTCATTGGCCCCCGCAAAATGATCGTGGTAAAGGGGGTGAAAAGGGAACCTGGGTTTTCCCATTTGTGAAAGCCTTTAGTCCCTAAAGGGCAAGACCCAAGAGTTTGACACAGCAAAATCATTGCAGAAAAGGAATATATCTTTTTTAAAAAACAATATTCCTTTTACCTTTAACGGCCGAATAGGGGGATTCCTGGACCAGCAAGGAGGTGTAACCACCCCAGGGACGAATCTATTAGGTCCCGGTTTTCACCAGAGCCCGCCCAAAGCGGAGGACTTCTGCGGCGGGATTACCAGGTCGCTACCCCTGATGTGATTACCTGCGGTGGCGGCCAAGGTGCAAGGTACCGAAACAATCCAGAATCGTAGTCGGGGAAGGCAGGTCAGGGGCAGCGGAAGGTTCAAAAACAGAAACGTAACGGGGCAGAGAACACGGTAAGGGAAAAACTCACGGAACCTTTCCTAGGGCTCGGAAGCAAAAAAGACCACAGGGGAAATGACGTAACCTACCCCAATGGGGCAGCGCCCGGCAATTATCAATTACCTGCCCTGGCCCCCAGAGGGAGGCCACGCACGCTCCGGTGGGGAGAGGGGAAGACAGGCAGAGCGGGTTGGTAAGTTAAAGAAAGAGGGCCGCAGCCCCCCCCACGGCCCGCGGCGCCACCCACCCAGCAGGCCCCCGGGGGGAGATCGGGTCGCTCTGCCCCGGCCGGGCACGGGCCGCTCGTGACAACCTCGTTGCAGTAGAACAATAAATTATCTGAAATATATCTTTTTACTCTTTTACCACCCGTTCTAACAAATTTTATTAATTTTGGGGGTTGATTGGCTCACTGCACCCTAGAGAACTTCCTTGCATGCTAGTATTTACTTTGCGGTTCATTTGCGGAATGTTTCTTTTATTTTGGCCTCTGCAAACCTGAAACTGTGAAAAAGGCCCCAAAATCTGCAAGGTGCTTCTTCATTGTTAAGTGCATGCGTATCGAAGACTGTGGTATACAAGGGTTCCATCTGAGATTTTTCTTAAAACTACAAAAATCAGGGTAATAAGATGAGAGTCTCTGTAAAAACCTGCTGGAATAATTTTAAATATCTCCAAGTAATACGAGTTTTTCAAATCTGACCTCCACTTTGCTTTGATTCCTGTTGAGCACCTAAACAGGTTGACAAACTTCCTTAATGTCAATATCGCTACTTTGAGGGAAACAGCTTTTTTCTTTTCCAGTCAATTTTAGGGAGTTTTATAATATATTATACCTTCAAGGCTGCTTTAGAACTAAATTGATCTTTAACAATTTGATTTGAAAATTTTCTTGACAATTTGTAAAATTGCTATTATAGTTATAAGTCTCATAATGTTCTAAAAAAATCTAATTCCAAAAAAGTTGGGACACTAAACAATTGGAATAAAAACGATGCAAGATTGGAGGTGCCCCCAAAATCTAATATTCTATTCAGAATAAACCAAATCAAGATCAAAAGTTTAAACTGAGAGAATGTATCATTTTTTAAATGAAAAATTTGTTGTTTTTAAAAAATTTTATGGCATCAACAAATCCCAAAAGTTGGGACCGTGCCCCTTTTTTTCCACTGTGTGGTTCTTACAAAAATCAACAGACTCTGGGGACAGAGGGGACCAGTTTTCTCAAGTTTAGAAATAGGAATCTCTCCCATTCATTCAAATAAAGGCCTCTAACGTTTTAACGTCTTGGGGCCTTTTTTGTGCACCTTCCCTTTTGATGAGCCAAAAGTTCTCTATAGGTAAAGATCTGGACTTCAGGCGGCCTTTTTAGTCCCCGGATCCTTCTACATAGCCATGATGTTGTGATTGCTGCAGAATGTGGTTCTGGCATTATCTTGTTGAAAAATCAGGGTCTTCACATGAAAGAGATGACGTCTAGATGGGAGCATATGTTGTTCTAGAAGCTGAACATAGCTCTCTGCATTAATGGTGCCTTTCCAGACATGCAAGCTGCCCATGCCACAAGCACTCATCAACCCCATAGCCATCAGTGATGCAGGGTTCTGAACGGAGCGTTGATAACAACTTGGTTGTCCTTGTCCTCTCTGGTCCGGATGACATGGCGTCCCACTGTTCCATAGAGAACTTCAAATCGTGACTCATCTGACCACAGAACAGTTTTCCATTTTGCCACACTCCATTTTCAATTACCCCTGGCCCAGTGCAAATGGCTGAGCTTGTGGAGCTTGCTTAGAAATGGCTTCCTCTTTGCACTATAGAGTTTCAGCTGGCAACGGTGGATGGCACGGTGGATTGTGTTCACTGACAATGCTTTCTGGAAGTATCCCTGAGCCCATTCTGTTATTTCCTTGACAGTGGCATTCCTGTTTGAGGGGCAGTGACGTTTAAGGGCCCGGAGATCACGAGCATCCAGTAGAGTGTTACGGCCTTGACCCTTACGCACAGCGATTGTTCCAGATTCTCTGAATCTTTTGATGATGTTATGTATGGTTGATGATGATAACTTTAAAGTCTTTGCTATTTTACGCTGGGTAACACCATCCTGGGATTGCTGCACTATCTTTCTGCGCAACAATGGTGGAATTGGTGATCCTCTTACCATCTTGGCTTCAGAGAGACACTGACACTCTGAGGAGCTCTTTTTATACCCAATCATGTTGTCAATTCACCTAATTAGTGTTGATTGGTCTTCCAGCTGTTCGTTATATGCTCAATGTCATTTTTTCAGTCACTTATTGCTGCTTGTCCCAACTTTTTGGGCATTTGTAGACACTGTGAAATCTTGAATCAACATATTTTTCCTTTCAAATGTTACATTTACTCATATTAAACTTTTGATCTGTCATCTATGTTCTATTCTGAATATAATATTAGGTGTTGGCACCTCCACATCATTGCATTCAGTTTTTATTCACAATTTGTTTAGTGTCCCAACTTTTTTTGAAATTGAGGTTGTAGATAAAAGGAAATAACTTTATAAAGAAGGCATTCAGTAAATCTAATTTATTTACTAACTACTGTGGTATTAATATTATTTTTTTAATATAATTTTCAAATTTGTCTTGTTAGTTTTCAATGTTTTTTAATGAATAAACACAATACATATCGATTAAAATTTACTAGTAACAAAGTACATTGTGTTTAGATAAAAACAATCTTAGAATCTCTTGGATAATTAAAAACATCGCAAAGCTATAACCACAGAAAGTGACAAATGTCAGATTTGAAAAACGGGGTTGTGTCCTAAAGGCAAAAATAGAATGCATCCTTAAGGGCTTAAATGTTGTCAGACCAACACAAAATATATTGCCATGTAGGTCTATTAGGTTTGGAGGTAGATCACATTAGCGCAAACAGAATTAGTGACAGTTGTTTTGTTACAGATCACCCAGGACCAATACAGATTATATAACTAAATTATAGAATTAACAATTTTTCTGCAATTGTGTTACTGTTTCCAAACTTCACACTTCTCCCCTGCATCCACCAAATTCTGGAACTCACTACCCCAACACCTTAGACTCTCCTCTGCCCTTGCTAGTTTTAAAAGCAACCTGAAAACCCATCTTTTCAGGATAGCCTACAATTTACAATAACCCTGCCACCACACCATAATACAAACATGTATCAATCCTCCTTCCTTGTAGATTGTAAGCTCTCGTGAGCAGAGTCCTCTCTCCCTCTGTTTTTCAGACATGTGGCCCTGTGTGTTGCCCTGACAGCAGCCTGTGTCATACTGACACATAGCGCAATGTAGTAGCATACAGACAGGGCCGTTCCTAGGCTAAATTGCACTCAGGGCGAAGTGAAGAAATTTGGCCACCCCACCCCCACAAAAAAAATAAAGCGCCACAATGCTTCACCAGATAGTTGCCTCCTGTAGCCAGATAGTTGCCCCTGTAGCTATGTAATACCCCCCTGTAACCAGACAGTAGCCCCGGCAGCCATGATAGTTGCCCCTGTAGCCAGATGGTTGCCCTTATAGTCAGTTGCCCCCTGTCGCCCTGCTAGTTGCCCCTGTAGCCAGTTGACCCATGTAGCCCTGCCAGTTGCCCCCTGTAGCCCTGCCAGTTGCCCCCTGTAGTCTTGCCAGTTGCCCCCTATAGCCGGTTGAACCTGTAGTCAGTTGCACCCTGTAGTCAGTTGCCCCCTGTAGCCCTGCCAGTTGCCCCATGTAGCCAGTTGTCCCCTGTAGCCAGTTGCCCCCTGTATTCCTGCTAGTTGCCCCTGTAGCCAGTTGCCCCTGTAGTCCTGCTAGTTGCCCCAGTAGCCAGTTGCCCCCTGTAGTCAGTTGTTCCTGTAGCCAGTTGCCCCTGTAGTCCTGCTAGTTGTCCCCTGTAGTCTTGCTTGTTGCCCCCTGTAGCCAGTTGCCCCCTGTAGTCAGTTGCCCCTGTAGCCAGTTGCCCCCTGTAGTCCTGCTAGATGCCCCTGTAGTACTGCTAGTTGCCCCTGTAGCCCTGCTAGTTGCCCCTGTAGCTAAAGATAATAACATAAAAAAAACGTACTCACCAGCGCGTCCCGGTCCGGAGCCTGGATTCAGTGTAAGCGGAGTGACATCATCACACCGCATACATTCAGCTCCCAGTGTCTCCTGGGGCGGACAGGAGCTGAGATTCAGCGTCGCAGGGGGCGTGGTGAAAGCTGTGCACCCTCTGCGACGCTGTGTATGTATCGGTGCGCTGACTGAGCGCTGATACATACAGGGGAGGAGGCAGGAGGGGAGCGATCCGTCCTGCCTCCTCCCTGTACCGGCAGCTGCACTAAGTGTGTGCAGCTGCTGGCTTTGACTCTGCACGGCTGTTTTACAACGGCTGTGCAGAGTCCCGGGCTAACCGCGGGGCGGGCAAGGCGGCTATCGCCCGCCTCGCCCGCCCCTAGGAACGGCCCTGCATACAGGGGTATGCTAATATATTACTAAGTGTAAAAAAAAAATGTACAATAGTTATTCCATAAAGAGATAAGAAAGTGTTGAAACAAAAATAAAAATAACTAATTAAAAAATGATTGTGCATACATTACACTCACACACACACCTACACATCCCCATGGCTGTGATAACCTGTAGAATTAAAGAGAACCTGTCACATAGATTATGCCCCCTTGCTGAGGGCAGAACAAGCTAGTGTCAGACCTGCTGTTTCCAGCGCTGTGTCCCTTATTCTGTAAGATGCTGGAGTTTTCGTGTATTTAATGCTCAAATCTGCAGTTTTCAGCCAAAAGAGTCATTTGAAGAGTCCTTCAAAGAGTCAGTTTTTTTCAAACCCGGCCAATCGGAGGCTAGCCCCGCCCACCTCAACTGATAAACCTATTACTTTGAATAGGTAGAAACATGTGAATAACTGTCAGTGGGCGGGGCTAGCCTTTGATGGGCGGGGCTAACACCTGCTCATGAATAAGATTTGAGGGGGTAAATGCTCTAAAACTGCTGCATCTTACAGAATAAGGGGCAAAGTGCTGGAAACAGCAGGTCTGACACTAGCTTGTGCTGTCCTTAGCAAGGGGGCATCACCTATGTGACAGGTTCACTTTAATCTGACAGGTTATTTAGTGTGAATAGTGTAAAAGTAATTAAAAAAACAAATGCTGAAAAACACTTTGGGCCACATGTATGAAAACTGTCTAGGTCTAAAACTTACTTTGTTCCCCACAGCAACCAGTCAGAACTCCCCTTTCATTTCATGTAGTGCTCTGGAAAAATGAGAGGGGCGCTCTGACTGGTTGCTATGGGCAACAAAGTGAGTTTTAGACCAAGACAGTTTTCATACATGTGGCCCACAATGTTCACGTTATAATTGTTTTTTTTTAATGACGCAGTAGTTAATGTGAAAACTAGGCCCTTAAAAAACACAACTTCTCATTGAGTCATTGAAAAAATAAAAGTTATGACTGTTGAAACACAGGGAGGCAAAAACTAAAAATGGAGCTGGTCATTTAGGCCTGGTGCTTAAGGTTATCTGTAATAATAATAATATTAAATATTAAAATGGATAAATGGATTGGTATTTACTTACTACAGTTATTCTTTGAGTCATTGTCTTCTGCAGTTGCTTGTTGCTTGCATCTTTGCTTGTCTTGTCATTCTTGTTGGTCAAAAGGAGAACTGTATATAACCCACAGTAATATTAAAAGTATACAAAAGAAACTGCTTAGTTCTGAAAAAATCACATAAGCGTATTTTACAAATGAACAGATTTACCACAACAGGTGTATGTACCATTTAAGGTGCCATATTATTTTGCAGGATTCAACAAATGACAGTATACCTATCATGATGGTTGGGAATAAAGCTGATCTCCGACAAACACTCTCAGAACAAGGTCATAAATGCGTGCCAACTAGTTATGGAGAGAAGTTATCCATGGTAAGTGTCAAAAGAAAAATAAAATGCCACACTCAAAACAACTGATTCCAGGTGTCGGGAAGTGTATTGAAAAAAATTCCAAGTGGGACAAATTGTGAAAAAAAGTACTTGCGCCATGTTTGCGGGTGTTTTGCTTTTACGGTGTTCAAATATAATGTGTTAAAATTAAAGGATCGAGTTCATTTAAAGATGTTTGTAGTTGTGTGTGTATTATATATATATATATATATATATAATATATATATAATATAATATATATATATATATATATATATATATATATATAGTGGGGAAAATGAGTTTTCCATACATTGGCAATTTCGCAAGCTTTCCCATCTACAAAGAATGGAGAGGTCTGTAATTTTTATCGTAGTTACACTTCAACTGTAAGCGACAGAAACTAAAAATAATTCCCAAAAATCACACTGTATGATTTTTTAATGATTATTTTGTATTTTATAGCATGAAATACATATTTGATCACCTACCAATCAGCAAGAATTCTGGCTCTCACAAAATTTAGTATGATTACATCCCGGGGTCGCTAAGGGGCTTTTCAGGGGATCGCTCCGTGATCCCACCACATAGCCGCCGGGTATTAGTGCCCGCGATGTTTAACCCCTTAGACGCCGTGGCAAAGATGGCCGCCGCGTCTGAATTAATGAAAAACGGTGCCTCGTACCGTTCATCACTCCGATCGGGACATCAGCGTTGAGATTGCTGAGTCCAGATGGGCTAACATGGCTGCAGGAAGCATTGTGAAGGCCTCCGTCTTCCATGTTTTGAATTTCCCCACTTCCGGCCCCAGGCAGGAAGTGGGGAACCCGCCATCTTGGTACATCCTAATGCATTGTCTATGCAATGCATCAGGCTGTATTAAGTACGTTTTTTTCACAATTTGTCCCACTTGGAATTTTTTTGCAGTTTCCCAGTATATTCTATAGTTCAGTGCATAACACCATTTGAAAGTACATCTTATCCCGCAAAATAAAAGCCCTCATAGGTCTATGTAGGTGAAAAAAAAGTTATGGCTCCGGGAAGGCAAGGAGGGAAAAACATAAGTGTCAACAAAAAAAACGCAAGGTCCTTAAGAGGTTAAGAAGCCCTCCTACTCTGCACTCATTACCTGTATTAATTGCTCCTTTTTGAACTCATTACCTGCATAAAAGACACCTGTCCACACACTCAATCAATCATGCTGCAATCTCTCCAGCATGGCCAAGACCAAAGAGCTGTCTAAGGACACCAGGGACAAAATTGTAGACCTGCACAAGGCTGGGATGGGCTACAGGACAATAGGCAAGCAGCTTGGTGAGAAGGCAACAACTGTTGGTGCAATTATTAGAAAAGGGAAGAAACATAAGACTGTCAATCTTCTTTAATCTGGGGCTCCATGTAAGATCTCACCTTGTGGGGTAAGGATGATTCTGAGAAAGGAATCAACCCAGAACTACACGGGAGGACCTGGTCAATGACCTGAATAGAGCTGTAACTACAGTCTCAAAGGTTACCGTTAGTAAGACACTAGGCCGTCATGGATTATAATCCCGCAAGTCACGCGAGGTTACCCTGCTCGCACAGGCACATGTCCAGACCTGTTTAAAGTTCGGAAATGACCATCTGGATGATAAAGAGGAGGCATGGGAGGAAGTCAAGTTGTCAGACAAGACCAAAATAGAACTTTTTGGTATCAACTCCACTTTCCGTGTTTGGAGGAAGAAGGATGAGTGCAACCCCAAGAACACCGTCCAAACCATGAAGTATGGGGGTGAAAACATAATAATTTGGGTGTGCTTTTCTGCAAAGGGGACAGGATGACTGCACAGTATCGAAGGGAGGATGGATGAAGCCATGTATCGCGAGATTTTGGCTAACATCCTCTTTCCCACAGTAAGAGCATTGAAGATGGGTCATGACTGGGTCTTCCAACATGACAATGACCTGAAACACATAGCCAGTTAAACTAAGGAGTGGCTTCATAAGAAACATTTTAAGGTCCTGGATTGTCTTAGCCAGTCTCCAGAACTGAGCCCAACTGAAAATGTTTGAAGGGAGCTGAAACTCAATGTAGCCCAGTGACAGCCCCAAAACCTGAAAGATCTGGAGAAGATCTGTATGGATGAGTGGGCCAAAATCCCTGTTACAGTATGTACAAACTTGATCAACCTTGGAGGGCTTCTTAAACAAAAACTAACAGTTTTGTGGGAGCCAGAATTCTTGCTGGTTGGTAGGTAATCAAATACTTATTTCATGCAATAAAATGCAAATTATATTATATGATATTTAATTATTTAAAAATCATATAATGTGATTTACTGATTTAATTTTTTTAGATTCTGTCTCTCACAGTTGAAGTACCTACAATAAAATTACAGACCTTTCCATTCGTTGTAGGTGGGAAGACTTGCAAAATCACCAGTGTATCAAATACTTATTTTCCCCACTGCATGTGTGTATAGTGAAATATAAAAATGTTCCCTACTTCTCCAATTTCTTGATGACTGCAGTGTTTGATACAACAACATCTTTGGCTTCTCACTTCTGCAGCCATCCCCATCCTCTATATCAATGCAAATAAATTCAGACCAGGCCCCTAAATATATTCAGACCCCACGCCATACTCCAAAGTAAATGCATACCCTAGACCGGACCCCTTGAATAATGCAGACCCTAGACAGCAAGATTAAGTATCACCAAACAATGGTTTTTTGGGGAAAAATGCTGTGTTTTTCTCGTATTTTTCAAGTCATGTAGAGAATGTTATTGGAAAAAAATACTAGCTGAGTGTGAAACCATCCTCTCACACACGCACATACACACATACTGTATATATATTCAGTGGTGTGAAAGAGTATTTGCCCCCTTCCTGATATCTTAATCTTTTTGATGTTTGTCTCACTTAACCGTGATGGAGTTCTACCTGTGACAAAGCCCTTTTTTTTGTCACACTCTTTTTTTTCCCTCCTCGCCTTCCCAGAGCCATAACTTTTTTTTATTTTAGCAACGATATAGACAAATGAGGGTTTTTATTTTGCGGAACAAGATGCACTTTCTAGTGGTGTCATTCATCGTACCATAGATTATACTGGGAAACTGCCCAAAAATTCTAAGTGGGGGAAAATGTGAAAAAAATATACTTGCGCCATGTTTGCGGGAGTTTTGTTTTTACAACGTTCAATCTTCGGTAAAAATGATGTGTTATCTGTATTCTACAGGTTGATCCGGCAATACTAAACATGTATGGTTATCGTTATGTTTTGGTACCGTAAAAAAATTCCAAACATTTTCTTTTTTTGAAATTTGTGTCGCGGCGTCATTTTCTGCAACTAATAACGTTTTTGTACTAACACCTACAGACTTGAGTGAGGCAGCATTTTTTGCTGGCTGAAAAGTACTTTTTGTTGGTACCAGTTTGGAATACATGCAACTTTTTTGATTAACTTTATTCCAATTTTTAGGGGATGTGAAATGACCAAAAAATATTTTGGCAATTGAATTTTTTTTTTCTTTTATGGTGTTCAACATATGGGATAAATTATGTTAAAATTTTTAAGATAGGACTTTTTCGTACGAGGTGATACCAAATATGTGTAAATTATAATTTTTTTTAATTTGTAAAAGTGCGGTGATTTGAACTTTTTAATATTTTTCTTTTTTTGAACATTTTTTTGCTTACTTTAACTTTGAGTTCCCCTCAGGTGCTTCACCACTAGGGGGCACGATTGCTTATACAGCCTAATGCATTGTAATACAACTCATTAGGGTTTACAAAGATGTTGGTTTTACTACTTCCTGTCTGGGACAGGAAGTAGTAACACAGAAAACAAGGGGACTATAGAAGCCTTCACAAGGCTTCCAGCTGACATGTTAAGCAATCTAGGCCCTGCGGGGGCCCCGATCACAGTGAGCAACAGTGAAGAGCACCATTTCTCATTAATTTAGATGTTGCAGCCATCTTTATGATGTCTAAGGGGGTTAAACAGCGCCGGCACAATTAGCAGCTAACAACCACCGGCTATGTAGTGGGATTGCGCTGCGATCCCGCTACAAAGCCCCTTACTGCTGTTAGGACGTATTCATACGTCCAATGTCGGTAAGGAGTTAAATGTTTCAGATCACCAAACAAATTTAAATATTAGACAAACATAACACAAGTAAACACAAAGTGCAGTTTTTAAATAAAGGTCTTTATTATTAAGGGAAAAAGTATTTAAAACCTACAATGCCCTGTGTGAAAAGTAATCCACCCCTCTTAAAACATAAATTAACTCTGTTTTCTTACATCTTTGGGAAGTGGAGTTCAATTTCCCAAGCCTCACCCAGGCCTGATTACTGCCACACCTGTTCTCATGCAAGGAAGCACTTAAATAGGACCTGCCTGACAAAGTGAAGAAGACCAAAAGATCCTCAGAAGCTAGACATCATGGGT
Source organism: Phyllomedusa bahiana (assembly GCA_025379985.1). Classification (NCBI taxonomy): domain Eukaryota; kingdom Metazoa; phylum Chordata; class Amphibia; order Anura; family Hylidae; genus Phyllomedusa; species Phyllomedusa bahiana. Next base: position 124,473 of record JAODAL010003728.1, read on the forward strand.
AGATCCAAAGAAATTCAGGAGCAAATGAGAAACAAAGTACAGGCAGTCCACGGGTTACAAACAGGATAGGGACTGTAGTTTTGTTCTTAAGTTGAATTTGTATAAGTCAGAACAGGTATATTTATTAAATGTTACGGCTGTCTGTGCCCCTGTTAAGAAGATTTCACAAATTTTCACCTCATATGTTGCTGTGGCAAGCCCTAACTTATCATTCCACAGCTTCTATCCATTGTGGAACATGGAAGTACAAGTGTCAGCATGCCCCATAAGTCTCCGTTTGTAACTAGGAGACAGATGTAAGTCGGAACGTTGTAGGTCGGGACTGAATATAATTGAGATCTACGGGTTTTATAAACCCACTCTAAAGCTTTGGGACTTAAAGAACACATGAGTTTCATTACCCCCAAATGGAGAAAGCATGGAACTGGGTAAACCCTTCCAGGAGTGTCGGGCGGCCAAAAAACCCAAGAGGGCACGACAACTCACTAAGGGTTCAAAAACACTGAAACAACATCCAAAACTGCGGGCCTCACTTCCTATTTAAAGGGTCTTGTACATGATTTCACTAAGAAAAAGACTGCAAAAATGACTTGCATAGCAGAGGTCCAAGACGAAAACCACTGCTAAGCAAAAAAAAATTTAAAAAAGTCTCGTCTCCTTTTTTGCAGAAAGTTTTGATGATTCCAAGACTTTTGGGAGAAGATTCTGTGGACTGACGAGACAAAATTTTAACTTTTTGGAAGGGAAAGCCCCTTTTTTACATCTGACGTAAAAAAAAAACAGCTTTTCAAAAAAGGGAACATCAACAGAGTAAAACATGGGGGGGGTTTTGTAAATTATGGTCGGGGGGGCTTTTTTGCTGCTTCGGGGCCCTGGAAGATTGCTTAATAAAGGGAACCATGATTCAGCTGTTACCAACAAATTGATGGAGAATGTCGGGGCCATCTGTTCATGACCTCAGCGAAGCCACTTCGTATACAGCAATCAATGATCCAAAACACACCAGCAAGCCCACCTCTGGATGGCTTAAGAAAAACAAAATGAAGTCTTTGGAGTGGCCTAGTCAAAGTCCTGACCTTCATCCAATTGAGATACTGTGTCATGGCCTTAAAAAAAGCAGTTCATGCTTGTAAACAGGGCTGTGGAGTCGGCAACCCAAAGCTCGACTCCCTTTTCCCCAAACCCTGATCCGACTCCTACTCCCTCATACATGGGGATGTTTAAGTATAACCTTATTGGTAACACCTTTTTTATCCCCCAAAAAAAATTTAAGCTATTTGGGTAAAAAAGCACTGACAACAAAAGGGTAAAATTTTTTGTTTTTTGAACATTTGTGGGAGAGTTGAAGAAAAATTTGTATTTGTATCCAAACCATCTGCCCCAAAACATTTGGAATTGTAAAAGAGCCCTGAATCAGATTTTGGTCAAGATATCTTGATTTGTTTCAGAGCCCAAAGGGATTCAGGCAGAGCTGAAAGCCAAAGCTGGATTTCCCCAAATACTAACAAAGGAAAAAAAAAAAACATTTGATTTTTAGGAGCAAAACAGTTACAGGAAAAATCTGCAGAACTAAGCAAATCTAAATACTTGTAAGTCAAATTTGTAAAAGTGGGTAAGATGAATGTCTATAAAATTACGTGGCCTCATGACAAATGTAGGGGATGGGAGATAAGAGCCTAATTCCAAATTTCAAAACCTTGTTACCCTTTTGCTTGTCTGTAAAATATATTTTTTGGATATGACTTTGGAACACAAAAAAATTTTGAAAAACACTGCAGGAACATTTTGAAGTCTTGAATTTTTTTTTAAAATAGTATCGCCCCCCATCAGATCCGCATACTTTCCTCACATCTGATCTATTATTTCCAGGTAGAGAACGGGCCCTCTTCACTAACTTGGGTTGGGGCAAAGCGATGACCAAGGGGTAACATCTCTAACAATGTCAGGGTATAAAGGGAAAGCCTCAGCACATCCCTTTTGATGAATGGTTGAACCTTCTACTTTTTTTTTAAACAGGTGAAAAAAATTTGCTGAAATCTGTTTGCCAGGGAGCAGAAAATTTTTTTTCTGGGCAGCGCTTTTTCCTGCTCCATGTCATCACTTACACTCCTCTTTTGATAAGGGAAGATATGGGGGCGTACACTGGCCGGGACCCAAAACCTCTTGCTCTTTGCACTGCACAACAACGGACCAACTTATTAAAAAATTTTGAGAGTCGGAGTCGGTCCATTTTTATGACGCTAAGACTCCTGCAAAATAGCACCGACCCCCCGACTCCCCAAACCGACTCCACACCCGCTTGTAAACCCCCAATAGGGGGGAATTTTCAACAAATTTTGCAAAGATGGTGGGCCAACATTCCTCCAGAGCATTGTAAAAGACTCATTGGCAGTTATCGCAACACCTGCAGTTGTTGCTGAAGGGGCCCAACCCCGGTATTGGTTTTGGGGGGAAATTTCTTTTTCAAACCCGGGCCCGGAGTTTTTTCTTATTTTTTTCCCTTATAAAAAAGACCCTTCATTTAAAACTGCATTTTGTTTTTTCCTTGTGTTAGTTTGTCTAATATTTTAAATTTTTTTGGGGATCGAAACTTTAAGTGGCAAAAAATCTAAAAATTAAGAATCGGAAGGGGGCAAATACTTTTCACACCCCTTTTATATATAAAAAACACACAATTACACACATGTATACACAAACACAACTACCATGCAAAATTACAAATTACACAAACCCAAAGCATTACATTTCATTCAAATCCCCAAATTAAAAATTACACCAAGCCTGGTTCACAGGCCTTAAATTTAACCTTTTGCGGGAAAAAGGGGGGCGGGGGCGGGGAGTTGGGCCCCCGGACCCATAGACAATGCATTATTTACGGGACGTATGCCGTAAATAAAGTGCATGTCACTTTTCCCCCCCAGGCGGATTCGCCCAGGGGGGAGGAGCAACGGAATCCACATTTTTTCTATGAGAACTTGATTACCCAAGACAGGGACGGTTGGACCGACTCACGAAACCGGGGCGCAGTACGCTCCAAACCCCGCCCCCAAAAAGCCATTGAACATGGGCCCAAGGGCGACATGTACCAGTTCTGTATCACTTTAGATGAGTGTAGAAACAAATATGAATGAACTGTGAAAACCATGGTTCAAAATGTGCGATATAATATTGCACATAAATGTGGGACATCTAATTTGCATAAGTCGCCAACAAATATTAAAAAGACTGCAGAACTTTTTTTATGACAGCTGGAGCCATGTACACAAACTTAAAAGCCCCAGGCAAAAAAATACCCAATTTTTTTCCAAAAAACCCACTAAATGATAAAAAACTAATTTTTTTTTTTAAAACATATTTAAAAAATTAAAAAAATAAAAAGTATTAAAAATAAAACAATAAATTAATATAATATATAATATATTGGTCTGGCTTGTTACATTTTGGCGTGAAACATTCATAAATGTTTTAAAACTACGAATGTGGATGACACGTGCATAAAAATGTCCGGGTCTGAGCACAATTCCCAGATTTTGGCGACAACATTTTCATCATTTTCGGAAAAGGCACGCAGGGTTTTTTGGGGCTAAAAGCACGTCAGAAAACGGGCCGCATTACATTCAAAAGTAACCCCCTAAGGCCGGGTGCTGGTGGATCCCCCCAATCCAAAGGGGAGGGGAGTACCTGGGCAGAACGTTCTCCGAGACCTGGATCCCCCACCTCTATGCCAAAGAGGGGAAAAAATTTGGGCAGGGCCACCACCACCGGGCAACCAAAAAGGGCCTACGACAGAGGGTGGGAGCTGCATCTGCAGAAAGGGCCCACATCCGGTCGATCCATTGGGGACGGGGAAAGGGGGTCACGAAAGCCCCCATCAGCCCCCCCACGACACGAAAAAATATTGATGCTGCCGGTGGGAAAAACCCGAGGAAGTTGAAGGGGGGTTTGGGAAATTTTGGTTTAACCAGTCTCACAGGAAGATCACAGAACCGACCCGGAGCCGGGCCTTGCCACTGGGAGGGGGATTGTACCGTGAGAATGCCCCAACGCCCCGGACACGAGTTGCCATTCCTGCGAAAACCCTACTAGCCGAAGTCCATTTCCTGGAGAAACTCCCGGCGAAGGGGCGTCACGCTGTGGCCCCACAAGAGGGCGGGGGGACCTAGCATGGGGGTTTTCCCGAAGGGCAGCCTCCGACGGGGGAACGGAATGGCGGAGTGAATAGGCTCAAATGGAATTGACCGAGGACCCCGACTCCAGGGGAAAAACAGCGCTGGAAAATACCCTCTAGAATTCCTGGGGCGTTCTCGAGACATGATGAAACTCGGTGTGCTTTACCATCGAGCATGAAATCCCCACAGGCGGGCCCGCCCTCAAAACGTACCGACAAAACCCCCCCAAAAAGAAACCCGGGGAAATGAAAGACTGGTGGCCAGCTGCTGGAGGAAAAAGGTGATTCAAAAGATCAAAGTCCCGGGGGCCCCCCCCTGTTTCTTTTTGGGGTGCTAAAAAAAAGGATGGAAGTACTCAGTTTCTGTGTAGACTACAGGAAGCTAAATGCCCCACAACCACCATCCTTCGTGACGCCTTGTCCCCTCGCCTGCGGACGAAGAGTCGCTGTTTCGCTCGTATGCCATGCAAAGTTCTTTTCGACCCTCGACCTAGCCAGCGGATACTGGCAGGTACCAGTGCTTAGAAGGATAGGGTAAAGACAGCTTTCCAATCTGGCCCTATGTGACTCTATAGCGAGTTCAATCGGATTGGCCGTTTGGGCTTTCGAATGCCCCAGGTACATTCCACAGCGGCTGATGGAGGCATGTGTTCTGGGGGATCCTTAACATCGAATCAGTGCTGATATCTACCTGGACATGTATGAGGGAGTTCGGGAATGTCGTTTTGATGACCATCTATGAAAACTTGCGGCAGGTTTTCTGGAACGACTAACGAGAACATAGGTTAAGCTCAAGCCGAAAAAATGCCAGCTCTTCAACAGCGAAGTAGAGGTACTTGGGACAAGTGGTCAACTTCGGAAGGGGTACGAAGGCCGACGCCCCAGTAAGGTGGAGGCAGTCCAAAGACTTGCCTCGGCGTGTACACTACTAGAGGTGCGGGTAGGTCCTTGGACTGGCCGGGTATTACCGAAGGTTTAATACACCATTTCGCTCATCTGACAGGCCCCTTAAATGAGCTACTTAGGAATACGGCTGGTGGGCCCAAGAAACGCCCTATTGAGTGGGGACGCGACACGGCAGCAAGAGGCCTTATTGAAGGGTGAAAGATGCAACTGAAACCATTGCTCGCATTCATGGCCTACTGCGCGGTTCAACCAACCACCCCTTATCATCTGTTGTATACTTACGTAGTAGCCCCTACATATTGGGGGGCTGTCTGGTTCCCAGGTCCAAAGGAGGGGCGAGAGAGATTAAATTGCCATAAACCAGTTCGGGTACCCTTCTGGAGTCCAGAGCGCGAATCCTGACAAATATAGCTCCTTTAAAGTTGGAACTGATGGCCCCTGGTGTTGGAACCATGGACTGCAAAGGTTCGCAGAGTACCTGACAGGTTGCAGATGGTGACTGTTATAGACTGACAACAAACCATTGGTGCATTCTTGGAGAATGCTAATGCTTGGAGGCCCGCGAGCAGAGTGAATGGGTGCAGCGACTCACTCAAAAACCAATTCCCGCATTAAGTTCCGGTCAGGGATGGAAAATGGGTGAAGACCCGGAATGCCCTCTCTCGGGTCTATCCATGTACCCATACAGGGACCTCACCCACATCCAAACCGCAGCATATGACTTGAGGAATTAGAAGTGAAGATCTGAAAAGCCTGAACTTTAGCCTGTTTCCCTTGGTTCCAGGGACGTGGCACACTCAAGTGGGGTGGCAGTCTGGGAATGCCGATGGTGTTGGAAAGACAGTGGTCTGAGTGCAGAGGTCCAGGATGGTATTGCCCAGATTACAGAAAGTGAAGCCGGTGGGGTCCTGTCCTCGAGTCTGGCCCCGACCATTAGGAAGCAGGCCACCCCCAGCTCGCGGTTTCAGCTCCTCATCAGAGCCTAATATATAGAGTAAACTCACAATAGTAGTATTTTTTTTGTAAATGTGTTATTAATATCATTTCATGGGACAACACAGAAGATTTGAACGCATTTGATATAATGTAACGAAGACATTGTACAGCTTTGGATAACAGTGAGAAATTTTGGTTGCCCTCAAATAACTTAACAAAACGGTCATCAATGTCCCTAAACCACATGATAACAAAGAGTGAGTAAAACACCTCTCAGAGAACAATTGGACAACATTTTGCCCAATTTTTGTAATTTCTCCCCTTTCCAGTGTCATTAGAACTTCGTTATTGTTTTACAACGTTCTCGGGTAGGGAACTGTGGATCATGTGTGTTAAATTTTGTGTTGATCCACTGTCACATTTTTATCATACTGGTCCACAGAATTTCAACAGGCACCAATCATGGCGAAGAGCACACTGATAAATCTGAAGAAAAAGAATTGGTTTGCAACCTACATAAAATGGCCCTAGGTGCCAATAGAATATTGCCCAATGTCCTTTGAAACGAAGCTGCAGCACAGTGGCGAAGACCATACAGCGGTATACAGTAGCTTGACAAATTTCCCATTCCATAACAGGTCTCGCCTGCTCGAGCTCCTGACCAAGAAGTTTGAAAGTGTTGCCCGCTAAGCGACATATTCCAGAGATTGTCGTTTAATCAGAAATAGAACATATGGAGATGCTGCTGAGCATTGCTGCAGAAGTTAAGGGTGGATGTCAGTCCTGTCATACCCATATGCCGCACGATTGCATCAAATTGGTTTGCATGGCTGTTGGCCGCAGAAGGAAACCTCCTTCTAAAGAAACAAGAAATGCATGCAAACAGATTGCTGAAGGAACAAACACGACAATGGACATGGATTTAACTGGAACCAATGTCCTGTGGTCCCTAGATGAGAACAAGATAAAACTTATTTGCGTTCAGATGAGTGTTCAAGTGTGTGGGGTGGCACAGGTGATGATACAAGAAGACAAGTGTGTCATGTCGCCAACAGTCAAAGCATGGGTGTTGGAGTAACATGAGGCATTGAAGCTGCCCAGCCTGTGATGAGCTACAGTTCATTGAGGCAACCATGAAACCAACATCCACAGTTGACCATACTGAAGCATAGCATGAAATCCCCTCCTTTTGGAAACTAGGCCACATTACAATGGACCCCAAAACACAGCCTCCAAGACAAACCACTGCCCTTGTCTAAAGAAAATGAGGATATAAGTGCTGGACGTGCACAAAGCATGTCTCCAGTCCTAAACCCTATTGAGCATCTGTGGGACATTCTCCAGCTCTACGCAGTAGAGATAGTCCTCTAACAACCACCAACTCTGTGATGAACGTCCTATGTATTGGAAGGTATTCATGTCTGCAGCCTGTGGAAGCTCTAGGTGGAACCTCCAATGCCCAAGAGATTGTTAAAACAGAGACTGGGGAATAATAATGGTGGCCACACACAAAATATTGAAACACTTTTGGGTACAAGTTTGTCTATTTTTAACTTACGGGTGTACTCACAAGTTGTTGCCAACAGTTTTAGACAGTTGAATGGCTGTATTTTATTTTAGGCACAACAAATTTATACACTATTGAACAAGCTGTTATAGTGACTACTTTCACATTGTATCATTGTGTCATACTTCAGTAGTGTCCCATGAAAGAGAAATAAATGCAATATGTTACAAAAATGTGAGTGATAGATAACTCACATTGTGTGAGATACTGCGTAAAAAGTGGTATCCACATTTAACACACTATATACACACATACAGTACGACAAAGTTGGGTCCAAGAGCATTTCAAGATTTGATCCTGAAGACATTAGGATGGCACAGGTTAAGCAGAGTTATAAGCCAAAATATACTGTACAAGCTGTGATTCCATGATTGATTTGGCCCAATTCTGCTGAAATTAGTTAGGATGGACATAGTAAGTTATGCATATATTGTAGGGCCACCCTTTAGTGTTAATTAATATAAACCAACCCCATGTGCAAACATCTTTCTGTATGGTCCCAGATTCATTGCTGGCAGAAGGGGACTTTGGCACCTTCTTAACAAGAGCAATTTATTGGAGACTTTTTTTGCCATAGTCGATATGTTATAAAGATCCATAGTGAGAAACCCCCATTTCATAGCATCATAACATTCCATTATTTTGGTTTTTCTTTTCCAATTTTTTCACTCTCGGGGTATTCCCCCCCCCCAAGAACCAGTGAAACGACTTGTATTTTTTTTTAATGGTGAACAATTCATTTACCATGTAAATATTTGGGAAACCTAGAAATAACAATTTTTCTGTAGGGGAATCAATTGAAAAAATAAGACAATTGCAGCACAGTAATTTGTGGGGGTCGTTTTTACAGAGTTTCATTGAGACAAATAAATACAATTTGATTTGTATCTCTAACGGTCAAAACAAGATAACCAGAAATAGTTTTTTTGTTATATTTACTACTTATGGTAAAAAATAAACTTTCATTAAAAAAATTTTTTCGTCTCGCTCTTATTTTGAGATACCAATAACTTTTACTTTTCCTCCAGCTAGAGCTGAGTGTGAATTGCCTTCCTTTTTTTGAAGCACTTTTAGTCACTTCTTATTTCAATGTTTTAATACAGTATTCACCGTATGGGAAAAAGCAAAAAATGATAATGTGTTACATCCGGGATTTTAATGGACATTGGCAATATCAAATCAGTTTTAAATTTTTTTAAATTGTTTTTTGGATATGAAAAATAGGAAAAATATTATTTTAACTTTTTTTCATTATACTTTTTATTTTTTACAGTTAACTCTTATTAAATAAGGTACTTAAACATGCAATCACGTCACGTTTATACTATAATACTGATGCAACTATCATTCTGACTATTGTCACCCTGCCTATGGCAAGTATAACATGAAGTTGTATTTCATTGGCAGCCACTGAAGGCCTTCATGTAAAAGCCTCTGATACAAGAGCAATGTGCGCAGCCCTTCATAACCTGTTACATGCTGTGTGTGACAATGGCCGATTAAAACTGGCCAGATTAGAGTTAACATTTGGACATATCTGTAAGTGGCGGAGGTGGCAGCTGCATCTGACAAAGTGAACCCGCTGTCGTGACTGCTTATTGCTGCCTTTGGACATACGGGGTACGGTCCTGTGTGTCGCTAAGGGTTAAAGAGTTCTTTGACAGAATAATTGGATCATTTTTTAAAGAGACACAAGTTGATTCCCTGAGGAGTGCCAGTGACTTAACTGAGGTTTTCTGTCCAGATTTCATGCAGGCTTCTGTGATTATTTGTTGTCAGGTGTAGAACAAATCTTAAGTCTAACGCCACAAAAACACTGGAGCTATGACATAGTCCCATGCCAATGCATACACTTTTAGTAACTGAAGCTCATAAACTCTTCATATTGTCCAAATAGAGAAGTTGCTCAAAACAGTAATAAGCATCATGAACTGGAATGTAGATAATGTGACATCAAAGCACTAATGAAATAATATCCTGTTTAGTGTTGTTATTCTAGGTCCTCTTTTTAGTCTTGATATTTCCATTTGCAGGGTGCATGCACTTACTTCATGAACCGTTTGAACATCTATTATAAGAAGCCAAAATTGTAATGCATCTCGATTTATACAGCTTTTTTTTTTTTATATTTATGCGCAGACGTTTATGGAGCTTTATTCTGTGAAACTATCGCCAAGAGATGGATCCAAATATTGTGGAGGCCGTCCTTCATCTTGCACTGTATTTATTTACTTTCAACAGCTATGGAAAGATGAACAGCAAGGGTCCTAAATTGAACCATTCTAAATTGGAGCTAAAATGTGTTTAACTAATGCACTTTAGATAAGGTTCACATGAGCTGCTTTTGTTGTTAATGTATAAATTCATCCCAAAACGCCTGCAGAAAAAAGTGCACGTGTGTTTTTCTTATACAAGTGTTTTTATAAAGATCTTAAAATTAAGGACAAGGTGAAATTTGGGTTAATTAAAAAATGCATGCATTTTTTTTTTCTGCACACGTTTTGCCGCATTCATGAAACGCAATATAAGATCAGCAGATGCCTTAATTCTGTATACTTTAAAACATAGCAATACAATTTACAATTGATGGGTGGAGCTGTTTTTGCAGTTGATCAGATTTTGCATGAGCGTAAGCATAAAAAAATGCACAGAGTTTTTTGTGACTGTTTTATAGCAGAACTTAAATTAGGAACACATAGGTGTAATTTTAGGTGTTAAGTTAAAAGATGCATGCCTTTTATATTTATCTATTTCTGCACGGGCGTATTGCCGCATTCATGAAACCGGCAATATGTGTACAATGCAGCCTTTTACCTGTATACATATGTAACAAAGCAAAACAATTACAAGTGAGGGGTGGAGCAGTTTTTTGCCATTGAGTGCATGCAGTAAAATGCACGTGTTTTTCCTTTTATAAAGAACTTGAATTAGAACACAGTGAAATATGGGTTAAATAAATTCAAAATAAGCTATGCATTTTTGTATAATTTCTAGCAACGATTTGAACTGCATTCATGAAAACTGCAACAATGACGTGTTGAACGCCCCTTATCCTGTAAACTTAAAACAAGCAATACAATTACACTGAAGGGTGGATCTGTTTACATGACTTTTACAGGTGATAGTTATGTTTTTATTATGTAACTATCCAAAGAGAATTTGAAAATAATAGCGAATTAATCAACTGAGGACTCTAGAGCTGTGCCTCCAGACCATTGGGGACTGTGTGCAGAGAAGGAAATCCATGTGTGCTTTAAGATTTACTTTCTGTTGTCTTTGCTTGTTTAGGGAAGTGAGAAAGCGCAGCGATAATGAAGATGACAGAGGATCTGTAACCAATCTTTCGGGAGCCATTACCAAAAAGCCGACACAAATGAAAAACTGCTGTAATGTCTAAAGTTTTCTAACAAGCCCCCTTCCAATCATACAATGCTACTTTTTATAAGATGTTTTGGACAAAGGATTGTACAGAAGTGATGCTATGCAGTCTGTCTGTTGTTCCCCATTGCTTCCTCTTGTAATGCACATTGCACCTGGCGTATTGTTATTTATGCATCAGTACATGTACAGATAACAATATGACAATACATAAGTAACAACAGAATATTAGAACTCAACAGTCCTATCGCTAATAAACATGTGTTCTTCTCTGTGTTGAAGATGCTTGGAATGCATGTCATCGGTCTGTTTTTGTACATTTATTTATAAATGTACTTTTATGGCTTTTTTGGGTTCCTGGAAAAGCCAACCTCTTTACGGCACTATGGTGAATCCTCTCGTGTATTTTGATCGCTAAATTACACTATTGCTCTTTAATTCAAATATATTAAAAAAGCACAAGCCCCACAATGTTGGTTCTATTGTCTTTTTAATATTTTATTCTAAGCAGGTGTGTTATAGAACATGTTGTAAAATGTGGACTTTTGGTACGGTCTACTGGAGCAACAGATGGAAAATTTTAAACAAAGAATATAAAACGCAGAGTTTTTTCCTCTTTTAAAGAACAGTAAGGAACATGAATTTCCCTTCCCTTCCATAAACCTGTACAGAGGCAATTTCATACACTAAGCAATTCTATCCATAACAGCCACTATTTTTGCGGATTTAGTACCTTCAATATCCTCATTCCTGGTTAACTGCAAAAGAGTCTTTGCAATGATGCAGTTTGCAATATGGCATGAGTGAAGTTTGGTTCTGATTAACAACCAGCTCCTTATTTGTTAATATAGTAACCCACTTTAATTTAAAAGAGTTGTTGCTATGAAATTTCTGGAACTCGTACTATGACAAAATGGTAAAAGTTAGTCTTACAGATGTAAGGAAGCTGAACTTGACATTTAAAGAGGTTGTCTCGACTACAAGGATGCATTTTTTTATTGTTAAAGATCTTGGCAAAAAAACAAGTCTCTTTTGCAATAATATGTCATAACAGTGTCCTACCTGAATCCTAGATAATCCCCCTCTTGTAGGCTATGTTCCGACGGCTTAATGCGGTACGTAATTCACGCCCCGGCAGTTACGCCGTGATGGCCGTGGGCGGAGCGGAGCGGGGGAGGGAAGCGGGGGGCCGAGGTACCTCCCCGGCCCAGTAGAGAATCACTGGCTGGCGGCGCTGTGAATACCGCGAGAGAAGGTGACATGTGAATTAATTTCCCCCCCGGCGTATTCGTGCCGAGCAGGGAGATGAGACGTAATTCCATAGTTTCTCTATGAGAACCTGTGGATTACAGTAATGAATGGCCGATTTTCAGTATCCGTAGTTTGCGCACCTTCGGCGCGTAATTACGGACCGAAATACGGCGCCATTTTTAAGCCGTGTGAACAAGGCCTAAGGCTGCATCAGCACATCCTCATGTCGCTATAGCTACAGACCTTGTTTTGATCTATCCTGAATAGGCTACCAGTACTGGTTGCTATAGTGACAGACCTGGCTTTTACTGCAGCCTAGTGGAAGCCAGTAAATACGACCCTGAATTCAAAGTGAAACCAACTGGAACGATGTAAGATGAATCAATGTAGTGAGACAACCCCTTTAACATAATATCATACCCATGGCATAGATCTTTATCTAAACTTTTTTCAATGCTTTGCAATGGCTTCTGAGATACCTCTCTGCAGTATGTTATCTATGCCAAATAATAATTGTTACATCTGTAAATACATAAAGGAACAGCTTTCTACATACAGAAATCTCACTTGGGCAGAACAAGCATGTTTGTTGCATATGTCACATGTTGATTGTCATATCAAATCTTTTACATGTTCCCTTTTCAGTGCCCAATAGCATGAGGTATCCATTTTTTCCAATAACATTAACAACCATTGTGCCCCTATTACAGAGCAGTCCACCATGGTCCCAGAACAGAACGAGGCCCCATACTGTGCACCAAATTAGTAATTTATATACTTATTTAATTTATGTAATTTAAACTTGTTTGATCCCTTTTGATAGGCTGCCAGCCCTGGTCACTATAGCTACAGACCTGTTTGATCTCTCCTGATAGGCTTCCAGCGCTGGTTGCTATAGCTACATACCTGTTCGATCTCTCCTGATAGGCTGCTAGTGCTGGTCGCTATAGCTACAGACCTGGTGTACTCAGCAGCTCGTCACTACAAAATGAACAGAGAAAACAGGACTGAGGTAAGATGAGTTGATGGAGTGACACAACCCCTCTAGTCAATGTGCCTCTATGTGTGCCATTCATCTTGCCTAGTAGGTGTTAACTTACTTTTTCAATGCTGACCTGTCCTTGTATGCAGTTGTAGAGTAGTGGGTGCTATTTTAACTTAAACTGATACCAAAAGCTTTGAGATTCAGATTTGGTTATGTGAGATGCAGTGTCGGACTGTGAAAGTGAAGGCCCACCCTTTATCTATACAGGCCATGTACAGGGTGTAACGCTTCACATGCGTTCGGACGCCATCTTGGACCGTACTGGGGTTCCTTAGCTCCGGGATCGCCGCTTTGGTAAACGGATTTGCAGGCTGACACAGGGTTCTCTTCAAGTCTGGTCTCCACCAGCTTTATTTTTCAACACAGGAAAACTTATATAGCATACAAAAATAAACCCTAGGCCGTCTAGCCACTAACTACACAAACCATTAGAGTCCCTCTCTAATCTTTGACCTGGACCTACCGTCCAGCACAGTACATTTGACATATACTTCAGACTTTCCTCAAGCCTGGGGGATAAGAGCCCTCTCCTCAGCTCCTCGGCTGCTCCACTCTCAGGTAGCAAGCCACACCCCCGATTACCTGCAGAGACAGGCTTTTAATAGGTCTCCAGGGATGTTCCAAAATCCTGTCCTGGAACGTGGGGACGGCAACCCACCCAACGCTATCGGCGTCCTGGGAAAGGCAACCCATCACTAGCCGCATTGCAGCCATGGTTAACCTAATCGCCAAATAGTTGCCTTCCTCCACCAAAACCAGGTTTTTGGTGGCACGTCTGCAGTAGGTATACTACTGTATTCCACCTAGTGGCAGGAACATGCGACTGCCTGCAGTCACTCTGCCACAATGGTTATAAAGTCAGCTCCAAATGAGGTTGTCGTCTGCTAGACATTTGAGCTCTTGATACTTCAGTAGTACAATATTGTGTCATAGCTTGGGCCCAATGTTGGTTCATTTGGTCCCTGGTCAGATGCAATATCATGATTACATTTTCTCTCTATAGCTTGTGGTGGCTGTGAGCCTAGTCATGCAGGTCTGGTAGAGAACAGAGCTAGAGTCAGAGCAGACATGATTTATGTCTTTGGTAAGATTGAAGACCTATGCGGCAGCTGTATAATATATGAATGGCACAGGACCACTTTTAGCACTGTACATAGACTATACATCTTCCATAGAGATAAATGATCTCTATGTCAAGGTCTGCTATATGTCCATCAAAGCAAATAATGACAGAGGTGATCGATTGTCCCAGTATCTGTGCAGTATTAGCAAGCACTGAGCTCTCCACTGTAAGAACCACTTTAGCAAACCTGGCACTTTTGTATTTGCCTTTTCTTCTCTTCCCCGGTATCATATCTACCAGTATATTTCTTAATTGAAAGACAAGAGGCAGTGATGCTGGAAATGTATAGTCCGTAATAAATAATATACGGTTCAGCGAAATCTAAATAAATAAGTAAATACAGTCCATAAATTGCAATGTTAGTTTTTTTCTATGCAGAAGTAAATAGTTTATTCAGGCTGCCTGGAGAATATGGAGTCCTTAACAAGAAAGTTTGGATTGGCCCTCATTTTTCATGTTATTTTTCAAATTGCATACTCTGATAACATCACTTTATCATGGTCGGTTAAGGGCTATTTGCTTGCAATCCTGTGCCTCACTTTCCCATCTGAGTTTTAACAAGGTTGTGTTTGCACATTTACTGTGGCTGATGAGAACGGCGCAGCTCAGGTGGCTTCAGATTGTTATTTATGAGTGGTCTCCTGGACATTAATAACACAATGGAACCAGAAATAATCAAACACCCGCTTTGTCAGCTAATGACACTCGCTGCTGAGGTTTATGCATTTTAAATGGTAACTCTATTAAATCCGCCTCTCACTTGTTTTCTATTTCACCTTTCAGTTTCCTTGCTGTATAATTATTTTTTAAATTCCTCTACAGTTCTCATCATTAGTTTTTTCAGAATTATTTCTTTTTACATTTTTTTTTTTTATTTCCATATCAGATTACTGGGAACACTTCTTCTTTCCTTAAGTACAGGTCACATCCTGTGCAATGTTCGTCCTGTGTACCAATCAATTGGAAATGATTTTGTGTCATTGTCATTCAAGCTGCAAATCAAAGCTGACCTTGAGCACTTAATGAAAAGAGGCACAGTGGCACGATGTGCTGCTGAATGCATGAATCTTTTAAGGGGATGGAAAAGATTTCGCCCTCATAACCTGAACCGTACGTTTTTCAGATCCTAAACACCTAACATAAAAACAGCAACTTTGAAATATTTTTATTACTATTTAGTCACAGTGAACTTTCTGACACCATGTAAGACTGCTAATACATTGTAAGACCACATATGAACACCAGGGGACAGCAAAGTCTAAACAAAGTGGCTTTCTTCCTTTTATTCTTACTGCTATATTCTCTAATCGTATAATGACAGTACATAAAGTGTGGATACATTGTCAAATCAATCAGTGAAAATATGTTGATTAAATATAGTCTGGATAAAATCTGAAAGACACCACAGACAGCAAATGAAATCCCTATGTTAAAATATATGAGAAATGTTACAAAGCTGTCAGTGCATACTATTTTTATAATGTGTAAGACATGGAAGCTTACTCTGTGAGTTTCATTTGCTGGGTTAATTTATCATACCGTGAATCAGTTTTCTTGTGTACAAAAGTCAATATTTTTATACACACTTCCTTTATGGAAATATTAGTGGCTTTATTCCATTTCCTGATGCACTTACTGTACAAAAATGAGCCAAATGTATTAGAGGTGTATACACTGAGGGCGACATGAATGAACAAGGCTGCAGCAGGTATCTGGCATCTTTTCAGGCCAATATCAGACACAGCCCCGTTCATACATATTTAAATCTCCCGCACGCCACACTCATGGTTTACAGTCAGAAACGGGTCCCACTCCATGGTTTGGATGCAGATTCATGTTAAAATCCACAGACAAATGTTTAGGACGTGTTTTACATGAAAATTATTAGCCATCCTTATTGACGCACAAACAAATCCTTGCAAAGGAAAAGAAACTACTAAAGCTCAACAGATTTGTAGTTCATTAGGCACTTATTTCCCCAGTTGTGGATTGCAGCTCACCTCCGCACGATGTCCTGGCCCCCGGACAAAAGCCTTGCAACAATAACTTCACAGAAAGGATATGTTGGTTACCGTGAGCAAGGGCAATATGTAATGCCCGAAACGCGTTGGTTCTTGTCTTTCCCGTACCCTCTGCACTTTGGATCACAAATAAACGACAGCATCTTATTCACTATTACCACTGGCTCCAACATATCCTTTCTGTGAAGTCATCCTTATTGACATCAACAGTAAAAAATTTTTATGCCGAAAAACTGACTGCTGAAAATACGCGTTGTACTATGAACCACAATGCATATTTTTTATTAAGGTCAATGGCAATGGTTAACTTTCTGTTTTAGTCAAGTATTTCATATTGAAACCCACTTAAAGAGCAACTATCATCTCCACACAAACACACAAAATATAATAGTAGATCAAATTAGTGTGACAGAGTTTACAGGCATCTACATAACACTGCTGCTAGTGTTATATCCAGGACAGACATAGCAGCCAAGAATTTATCAGTGTGCACATGATGTACACTTCCTGGCTCCCCCTTTCACAGTGGACTCTCCCAGCTCAGAAGCAGTTACTTTGACAAAGCTGTCAATATAGTGATCCATCAAGCTGTCATGAGCCGACTTGGCCCGACTTCAGAGCTTAAAGGGCCAATGCTTTATTTAAAAACTGAATTACAGGTGAAATGCTTTGATTTTCCTAATGAAGCATTTTTGGGAAAGTGTTTTTATTCAGGTCTCCTGTTACTTCATGAGGTATCCCTGGAGATGAAAGGCCATCTTTAAGGTCAGAGTTCTTTTCCTAGGGCAACGACTGCAATCTACAGTACATATAAATATCTATCAACCACTCTGATGAGTACAGGGCATAGCAGAGTGAGATGGAATAAAACTGCTTCCCCCACTTGGTACTGCCCACATCACGCTTCCCACTACACCAGTGAGTGAGTGCCGCAACAATTTTGTGTCTCAAACCTCACCTCCCAGCTGGTGACTGCAGGCTACAGTGTCCTCTACAGTATAAACAATTAGATGTCAAGTCTCCCTTTGTTGGTGCACAATGCGGTCAACCAACCACCTGATGGCATTATTTTGGTTACACACTGACACAGGACAGACTAAGGCATTTATATATAAGATATATTATATATTTATATATACAGTACTGTACAAAAGTTTTAGGCACACAACGACTGTCATAGTGAATCTTTCACATGTTGTCTTTATCAGTGGGGGGTACCCATATTTTCCTACTACAGACCTGGTCATTATGGTCCTAAAACAGAACAAGTCAGAGTATCCTTATGGTGAAATACACTTTATAACATATTAGTAATCTCCATAACACCAAAAGCTTTAGGAATTCCAAGTGCTGTCATGTCAAATGCAATGCTGAACTGAAGATTTCCTGGCTCACCAAGGGACTTTACATACCTCCCAACATTTAGCAAGCAGAAAGAGAGACACATCATTCCAGGGCTGCAGTGATTAAAGGGGAAGGGGTCAGCCTGTCAGTTCTTAGTCCATACGCTGCACACTGCATCATAGTCTACATGGCATGGAAACTGGCTGCAGAGCAGAATTTGAACATGATTATGACCCCAAACACACCTCCAAGAGGACCACTGCCTTGCTAAAGAAAATGAGGGAGAAGATGCTGGACTGGCCAAGCATGTCTCCAGAACTGTGGGGTATCCTCAAATGGATAGTGGAGGAACACAAGTCTCTAACATCCACCAGCTCTGTGATGTTGTCATGGAGGATTCGAATAGGATTCCAGTGGCTGCAACCTGTGAAGATCTAGTGAACTACAAGCCCAAGAGAGTTAAGACAGTGCTGGAAAATAATTGACACTTTGTGCACATTTTGTCCATTTTCGCCTAGGAGTGTACTCACCTTTGTTGGCAGCAGTTTAGACATTGATGTCTGTGTGTTGTGTTATTTGGAGGGCACACCAAATTTGCACTGTTATACAAGCTGTACACTGACTACTTTACATTGTATCAAATTGTCATATCTGTGAGTATGACCGTGTTTCAGTTTTTTTCTTTGAGTAATTAATTCCCCTTTTTTCTGTAAATTGTGATTTTAAGGGAGTGTAGGGACCTGCAATAGATGAGGAGCCGTGAAGGGGCTTGCAGGCTTACAATATAATGGCCACTATATCAACTAATACCTCATATTTGATGTTTTTCCAGTATGTGAAAAAAGTTTTTATATTCAACAGTACTGGGGAGCAAATGTAATTAGAATACCAGCAGCCACCCCCCTCATGCATGGAAGGTGTGCGAGCGGCTGTCTTACGGGTATTTTTGCATCTGTACAGTCTCCCAATGTCTGGTACTGTGGCTTTTTTGCATGCTATGTGAACATATGCCAATTTAAGGTGCAGTTTTCTGTCCCCCTAGTGGTGAGATGTATTGGTTACCACCAATTAACTGCACCTGGGTATTTTTCTTAAGTAGCATGGGGGCTTGTGCTGTCTCTGTGCTGTGTTCAGTCTCATTTCAGCTTTCTAGCTGTGAGTATGGCCGTGTTTCCGTTTTTTTCTTTGAGTAATTAATTCCCCCTTCTTCTGTAAATCATATCTTAAATCATATCTCCAGTGTCCCATAAAAATATATAATACATTATTTACAAAAATGTGAGGGGTGCACTTACTTTTGTGAGATACTGTACATACAAATAGTTTTAAGACAATGTTCTGTGCATGATACATCTAAATAATGGTTATACAGTTGCCTCATTGTACCACTATACAAGGAGCAAATAATATCACCATACTGTTACTGCACAAACTAATATACCAGGACCAATATTATCAATGATACCATTATATAAAGACCAAATAATACAGTGGACGGATTTTCATGCACCCCACTCCTACTCCCAATTCCAAAACTTCCTAACACGGAAAAAGGGTTTTGAGCGGGAATTATCCTTAATTTACTCCTCTCTGCTGTCTACTGATTTGACCCATAAACCGGCATATGCTATCAAATGGGAAACAGATCTGGGTAAAGTATTCTCATTGAAAGACTGGGAGTATGCCGCTGGTAGGTCTCGGAAACTCTCGAGGTGTATTAACCATGTAGAAATGATGCGAAAAATACATTTACGTTGATAAATAACCCCTTGCAAGCTGTCTCATATGTTTGTAAACCACCCTGACCTTTGCTGGGGAGTATGCGGCTCCCAGGGTTCACTTCTACTTCTGTGGTGGAGCTGCCCCTCTGTATATAAGCTCTGTGAGGCTGTAGAACATCTATTGTCTGAAATACTTCAGATTCCTGTTACTCTTTCCCCCCCCCACCCCCCCCGAGATAGCGGTCCTTGATCTCTCATTTAATTTTTTTCCCAATAGCCTGCCATACAGTGCTCTTCTCTTCCACATTCTATTGGCTACTAGGGAGGTAATAGCCTCTAATTGGAAAAGCTCTTCTCCCCTCCATATTTCAGAAGTTATCTCCAGAGTTAATACTCAGTTTCATGCGGAGAATTGTTTAGCAATCCTTCCACACCTCATCCCAAACAAGGACCCAGGTGGTCTTATTGGACATCGTCTAGATTTCTTCGGTAATACAGTATAACCCCACTATTAAGGGTCATAGACGACTCATTGTTCAATACAACTACCTAACCTTTAACCTTCTCTAGTACCATACCAGAGTTAAAACCAATGTTTACTTGCTGGTAGACTCATTATGTATATCTCTTTAGGCTTAATTATACTTGTATCCTGACAGTACCTGTCCAACTAATTGTAGACATGGCCTGTTTTCTTGTGTTTTTTTTTTTGGTTCACTTGTTATTACCAGTTGTATTTGCACCACTTTATTGTAAAGTAGCCATTCTATATGTGCCCCACCTTTGCATACACTACCTGTACAGTAATGAAAAATGGAGTGACACACACTTTTTTTTGTTGAAAATCTAAAAAGAAGTGAATGCAAATAAAAAATCATTAGGACCTTCCCTTTTTTCATAACCAGCCAAGGAAAAATCAACAACTGTAGGCTGATACTATCAGGATGGGAAAATCCATCCTTAACATGCTAAAAATACTAGCTCCTGAAGTGGACCATCACATTACATGGTCCACTTTTAATGGTAACCCGGCTTGTACCAGTACCCCTAGTGCATTGGATACTGGGGTAACATTGAGAGGAGTGTCAGCCTTGCTGTGATGAAAAACACTGCTGGCTGACACCAAGCCTCAGTGATAGTAATGTCTGTCAAACATCTCCATTACTAACACTGAATAAAAATAATTAAAAAACACAAACAAACAGACAATATTTTCAAATCCAGGGGCGGGTCTTTCCTCCCATTAGGGCATATCTTCCCTCACTGAAGAGTGGTGACCTCATCATGCCACCTCCCTGTTCCCTCCCGAGTCCTAATTATGAGTGAGCAGTGGGATGGAGTGGATGTCACAGCTCTACATACTTCCTGCAGGGGACAGTTCTCATGCTTAGAGAGCTGTAATATTCACCACAAGCAATCCTTGTAACTAGAACACCTGCATTGGTGTAAACAGTTAAAATTACAGCCCTCTAATATTACAACAATGAAATAAATTCCAAAACTGATGAGACCAGGACGTCCCCGGAACATTTTGATACCAGAAAAGATGAAACACATGAGAGAAACACACCCTTCGTACATGTCTTTTTTAATGCAGGAGGTAGAGGGGGGAACAGAGTGTATAAGCGTGTGTTATATGGATGGGGGGAGCAGAGTGTATAAGGGTGTGTTACATGGGTGAGGGGAGTGAATCTGGCAGCTAAAGAGACTCAGTAATTGCCCAGATCCTTCACATCAGAGCTGTCACTAGGAGAGAAGCTGAGGAGCACAGGCAGCCTGTTTCACACAGCTCAGAGGGGAGTGAGCACAGAGAGAGAGCACGACAGCCAATCACAGCACATGTGGCGTGACCTGACCCCCAGGCTTCATATTTAGCTCTAGACAAGCACAGATTAGCTACCAGCTGCAATACTAAATGATTTAGGTAATAGAAACTAATTGCAAAAGTGCTTATTTTTACTGTCCCCATCATTACAGATATGATCTTTGAAGCGAGACAACCCCTTTAAGGCACTCATACAAGCTCAATCAGCACTACATACACACACATATATATATTTACATATAAATAACGCCACTGTTTGTAGGGATGTTCCCAACCCCTGAAACTGTCTGGTTTCGTTTGTCAGGCTTTTTCTGTCTCTTATTCTGTTTTTAAATTTCTTCTTTTATCTCTAAGCATTCTCTCTTTCTCTCTCTTCTTATGCCCAAAGTAAAGGCCTTGCCTGCCTATGCGCCACCATAGGCTGGTGGTCAGACAGTCCCTTTAGCTGCAGCAACTCTAACTCTTAACTACAGCTAAATTCCAACAGCAACGGGGTCCTTCAAAGATGCAGACTGTTATATGCCTGCAGCCCCTACCTCTACTCAAGGTCTCCTGACACCTCCCGATTGGCTGCAGGGCTACATGTGATTCTTGTACTTAAAGTCCAGCATTCCTAAAAGTGCATAGTAAACTTCATCATAAGGGTTTACACATATAAATACTTTTCTACAGTGCAAATGGGCTACAACTAAGGGCTTAAACAAAACCTGAAACACATTAGCCTGATCCATGCTGATGTCATGTAGTTGTTATTTTTTAATTGTAACCTGTTTCTCTAGCTGTGGATTTTACAATATTATGGAAAAAGATTCGTTTTTCGTTTACGGGACGCTGGACATTTTTGTCTTTTTATGATATAACTAATGTGTACATCTCTATAGTGGAAACATCTTCAACATTATTTTGATGTAAGACCACTAATAGAGGTCTAGGTCTAAAACTCACTTTGTTGCCCATAGCAACCAATCACAGCGCCCCTTTCATTTTTCCAGAGAACTATATGAAATGAAAGGGGCTCTGATTGGTTGCTATGGGAAACATAGTGAGTTTTAGACCTAGACAGTTTTCATACATGTGGCCCTATATAACAATATCACCGCCTGCACCTGTGCTTGTCTTTTGTACAGAATGTAATTTACAAACGCATACACCTTAATTTGTTGGGACCATCCCTTGTCATGGATGCACTGTTTTGTTCTACTATATTAACTAACTCTTGATCAGGCTAATTACCCATCTTTCTGACCAGGCACATTTTCATTTTCCGTAGTACATCATAGTAAGCTATAATGCTTTGTTGTGCTTGGTTATTGTACTAATTTTTTTGCTTTTTTCCCGTGATTTTATAGGCTTTATTTTTATGTCATTTTTGCATTCGTTTATATATATATATATATATATATATATATATATATAGTATATAGATATAATATATATACATATATAAATATATATTATATATATATATATATAGTAAAGTATATGAAAATAGGAAATAGTAAAAATAAAATTTTTAGTTGTTAGATATTAATTTTTTTTTTCACATTCCAAACTTTATTAAGAAAGGATCGAATACATCATTAACATACATACCATATTATGCATAATTACAGATTGAAATAAAAAATTATTTTTATTCTACATTTTTTAAATTTAATTATTTAACAGCAGATGTGGTGCTAAATTAAGTTCTGTAATTGTGTCACTTTTCCATCATGGACATTTATATATAGATGATAAAAAGTTTTAGGGTCATTGGGAATGGGGCTTAATATTTTAAGAATATTTTATTGTGTGCGTTTTTTTGTTACGTTGTTTTACATATTGTGCTCCCCATAAGGTCAGAAAAAGTATAATACTTTTTCTTTGGGTGATTTCCCTTGTAACTGGAGCTGGTATATTAGCCCTAGTTGTAGGGGAAATCCAGGGAAAATACTTACTGCAGAGTTAATCTGAGTCTGATATGACCCAGCAGCTCAGGCAGATACTAAGTCCCAGCGGTCATGTGGCTGCCGCCACTGGGAGGCAGGGAGGGCGACACGGGCTTATTGCCTGTCTGTGTATACAGTGCTCATTGAGTTTTGTATACACAGCGATTGAAAAGTTAGGGGTGGTAATAAACCAGCCCTGCCTCCTCAGTGGAGAGCCAGCTATCATTCATAGCCAGCTCTCTGCCCATGCAGCTGTACATTTTGTGGGACATTTACGAACCTGGCGCCAAACTCGCCAGTTCTACCTCTGTTTTTAATATGAGTGTGTACAATCTGACAGTATGTATGAAAGTGTCTCTCAGCAATTGGTAAACGAGTCCCTTACTATGCAAAAAGTAGTCTCAGCCATGCCACTTTGGAAATGGTATGAATTTCTATGACAGTTTCGGCCCAAACTTTGGTGCTTTTTTGGCATATTGTACAAATCTGGCTTGCAAATTTTGATGCATTCAAAAGTGTTGTGTCTGGCACAGATTGTGCCAAGTATTGGCGTATGATGGTTCATGCATCTATAGAACAGGGCTACAACAGTTTGTTTGGCTCAAAGCATGCCAAAAAATGGCGTAACCCTGTTCAGCCATTAGTGTACAGCTGCGCTCTCTGACAGATGTTCCAGAAGATGTGTGCAGAGTTAAACCGCCACCGCCTGGACGTTTAAAGTCGTTGGGCGATCGGAAAGTAGTTAATGTTCATACAATTAATAATCCTAGTGAAATCTCCAGCCACACTGAGCATGGAATGATGAGCCACCATTGACACATGATATTTTTTTTCTAAATTTGCTGATGCAGTTGATTTCTTGTTTGTTACTGACAAGAGATTGTGAGCTATGATCCTAATTGTAAATAAATGATTACACAGCGTATGGTAATTATATGCGTCTACTTCTGTAATTGACACTTTCCTGTGGGAATGATTTACTTATGTGCGCTTCTAAATGGATCTTCTTGTTAATGACAAGACTGTAAACCCCTCCACTGCATGTCCATGTCTATAATGCACAGCGTTTCAGATTATGTGATCATAATCTACCTTTGTGACTCAGATTAGATGAACTGGTGACATCTTAAATAAAAAATAAGATGCACGCTAGCACGTGACAACCAATTACATATTTACATTCATTCGCCTAACTTGCTTTGAGACTATATCCGCTAATGCATTGGTTGCTAGGAAACAGTACATTTATGTAATTTTTGCCATACTATGAAATAAGCTCCCGTGCGTAATATCTGTGCAGCATGTATGTTCGGATTTGATAAGGGAAGAGCGGTGTCCTTAATGTTTTTGCCTGCTTTATGGTCCTTCCGAAAGAATTAGTTTTTTAAAATCTGCTTTAGAAAGTCATGTTCATATGATTGTTTTGTGTTGCTTCAGTAACTCTAGAGCATTTATCCATGTAATAGCATGGCCTTCTGCTTCACTGATTATACAGCCCTCGCGCCTCAGTGATTTCCTGATACGATACAGTCAAAATATTGCAGTCTATTCTAGGCATTTAAATATTTATAAACGAAATTGTCAGGAAACTTTTTGGTTGAAACAATTATTTTAACATATAAATTGTTTAAAATGCATAACGAAAGTTTTTTATGGCAGTAAATTGGCGTATCATTGTAATAATCAGATTTATTATTATTTTCATACTCTGGTGATATTGGAAAATTATGATATACAGTGATATTTGGTGCAGATTTCTATTCAGATAGTTTTATTCTGCTTCAAATCTGAATTTGCTCAATCAGAGAACTATAAGGCTGTGTTCACACGGCTTATTCCCGACGGATTTTTGAGCCGTATTGAGCTCACAAATCCGCCGTGAATACGGGGCGGGACGGGGGCGGGGCCGGAGCGCGGCGGGGGCGCCGCTCCCGGCGCCGTAAATAATGTGCATGTCACTTTCTCCCCCCGCGGCGGATTCGCCGAGCAGGGAGGAGCGATGGAATCCACTGTTCTCTATGAGAGCAGTGGATTACCGTAATGACAGGGACGGATTGGCGCCGTACTGAAGCGCAAATCCGGCGCGGAGTACGGCGCCAATCCGTGCCCAAATAAGCCGTGTGAACGAGGCCTAACATTCCCTAGCTATGAGCTCCACCTACACGCTACAAACTGGTACTTGTGTACGTGGTAGGCCAGCAGCCATACATAGATAATAATCACCACCATCCACCTTCAAGCCTTCCTTCAATATTTGGTGGTGTTGCTGGAGGATATGGATGAGTAATATTATAAAATGTCCGTACCAAGAGCTAAGGAATGCGTAACTAATCTCTGGATAGCGTGAGAGACACCTTAGAGGAATTTAGTTGAAGTGGGACACAATTATCTGGGTAGCAGTAGAGGTAGCTACAAAACTGAGCAACTGAGAAGACCTATCATGTCTATAAACCCCTTAGTGACCGCCGATACGCCTTTTTACGCCAGTCATTAAGGGGCCTTATTTCGACGTGTCTTTCACAGCTCATTGGAATTAGGTGGCACAGGCGATGTACCGGTTCAGTTTCTCTGATGACAACTGGGCTCCTGCTCTGATGCCACTAAAACCTCCAATTCCGGCCATTTAATCCCTTAACTGGCACGGTCAATAGCAAATATGGCAACTAGGCTGTTTGCAGGGGCGTAACTATAGGGGGTGCAAGGGTAGCAGTTGCTACCGGGCCCTGAAGCTTATGGGGGCCCAAAGACTCCTTTGGTTTATAGGAAGATGTCAGTATTAATAAATGGCATATGGTATGTGGGGGCCCTTAAATCAATTTTGCACTAGGGACCTGGAGGTTTAAGTTATGCCTTTGGTTGTTTGCCTTTTCTGTCAGATCATCGTCACCCCCGCATTGAGAATATAGGGTGCCAATTGATTTCTACAGCATCCAGGGACCTGATAAAGGGATCTGCCTTCAATGTGTGCCTATTAGGCCCTGCCTAAAACTGTAAAGGCATTAAAGATTAAAGAAGGCTTGTCACTCGGGGGCTAAAGAAGGCTCAAAGTTTAGGGGCATTGGTAGGTTAAGGAGATTGGGCCCTGCCTAAAACTGTAAAGGCATTAAAGATTAAAAAAGGCGTGTCACTCGGGGGCTAAAGAAGGCTTAAAGTTTAGGGGCATTGGTAGGGAAAGGAGATTGGAGGCAGTGGGTACCAGGATGCACTTTCTGTTGATGGTGGTCACTATACAATGGAGCCCCATTCTGTTTTTCAATGGAGCCCCAGGGTTGTCTTGCCCATCACTAATGGGTGTAATTATCCCAGTTTTTCATTTGTCAATGTTCTTGCTAATAGTTTTTTCGTTGGACGTACCCTTATTGTTTCATGTACAACCAGTGATGGGAAATTCATGAATTGGCATCCATGTGCCCATTTGGCAGAGGTTTTGAAATATGTGATATGCTTCACAAGATAATATTGCTATTTATTGTAGTAACTTTATTTTATTGGGAATAGTAATGTTTCTTGTCAGCTGGGTTATTGAGAGATGAGACATAGTTACCTGAGAATGCATATAGACATTGGTGTCAATGATTTTTCTGAGATGCTGTTTAGTTTCTACCCTTTATCTCTAACACTATAGAGGATGAGATGACTAAGAGAAGGATATAATCAGATGCATTTTAGCAAGTAATCACGCTCACGCGTTCTGACTGGTTCATCTAATTTTATTAATTTCTGAACGACTGAGTAAATGAATTCTGTCTGCCACCGCTGTATTAAATCAAAGTTCTTAACAAGATCTGTAAGCAAAAATAACATTTCTGAATCCAGTCGTAGGCCAGCCGCTCCTCGCTTCTATTTGGCCAAAAACAATTTGCAAAATGCGCTGTGACTATTTACCTTTGATTTCACAGAACTGATATAATCATAGACCCTGCAGCACAATATAAGCCCCATTTAACCTATGTGTCCACCGTCAGGAAATTAGGCCACCCATGCTTGCAAATTGTGAGCGAAAACCAATAGAGACCTCAGCATTAAAGCTGTAAGTCAGGAGGCAACAAGGAAAGAAACCAAAAAAACAAATCATTACAGTGACGCTGAAATCTCTCTTATTTTATCTTGACAGGAATTCATTTATAGCTTGGTGTTTTTTTCCCTGTAGCGATTGCCTCTCGTTACTCTTTATGGTAATTGAAGCTGGGCCCAAAAGGCCTCTGAGGCTTGTATCTTCTCCGCACATGAATGACAATTCAGTGATAAACTTGAACTTAAATTTACTGAGGCGGAACTGAGGGTTCATTTGATAGCTAGCAGTTTCTAGCTGCACTGCAGGGTTTTCAGGGGCTCAGCGTGAGTGAGATTGTTAATGTCCTGTGAAGGGAAACAATAACACATTTCATTAATGCATTCATGTGTGAAGCATCCATTAGAGTACTGGAGGTATTAATTACGTGATGCTTTAAACTGACATGTGGGGCATGACAGGAATTGCAAGGTCTGATGAGAACAGATGACAGGATAAGCAAATATTTGGATGGCTTAATTTGCCTGCAGGTCGGAGATGAGTGGATGGTTCTGAAGCAGCTAAATCCTGGGAGAAATCCATTCTGGTTCAGGTTGGATTGACGTACACAAAGCAGAAAGAAAATAATACAGAGGAAACTGTTATGAAGGCCAAAACCAGGCTCACATGCGAAGCCCTAGTAGATGAGGCCAGGGCTCTTATTTACGGACGTTATCCTACCTGCTTCACATTACATCTTGGTGATAGGGTTGCAGTCATGTGAGTATTTATGGATGTTCTTTTGTATAACTTACACAAATTGCAGGTGTAAAGCTGCCAATTTCCCATCTTGAATACTTGACAGAGAGTTCTTCTTGTGATAGTTATAAATTCAACCTCATCCCATATGCCATTCACTGAAGCTAGAACAATAAGCAACTGTTTTCTTCTTCTAAACAGGTTCTTCCAAATGATCTGCTTTATTGCTGAATGTAGTCAGAAAGTAAGCGGGCAGGTTGATAAAACTTAACAGTGGATGTCCAAATTGTGCAGTTCAGGTACAGCATCTTTGGGAGCAGTAGACCTCATGCAGACAGTGTAATTGACTTCCACGTAGCTGAATTTTAGCTGTAAAGAGGCCAAGTTTCAAGAGGTTAAGAACAGAAAGTAGTACAGGGTAACAATACTTGCCAAGAAAGAAGAGCAAACTTAAGAAGCAGTGTTTCCGAACTGGGTGCCCGAGTAACCGACAGCTCTACCAAGGAGCGTTCCCGAATATGGAAAGTGTCTACGACTGATACACAGAAGAATGGCTAAGGCCCTGTTCTAATGGCAGATATCATTGCGGAAAGCACACCAAGGCAGATTTTGCAGTCTGTGGCGCGCAAAACATACCCCTTATTCCACGTGGATTCCTACTTGTCACATATTCCACACAAGTGGAACTAATCCCTGTCCAGATCTACAGAGAAAACTATCACACAAAAGATAGATTCTAAACCACAAGAAAAATGGACTACTAACCCACAATATTACTTAAAAATCCAAAATCGTCATTAAGACTCATAAATACCTATAGGTGATTAGGAGAAGAATCTACACAACCCCATCACAGTACAGCAGCAAATATACATCATATACTGTAGTAAATGGATCTTATAATGTAAGCAAAATGGAATATAAATCTATACATTAAAATATCTCCTCTATGTATTAACACAAAAATGCATGTTGATATAAATTTGCAACGTGGAAGTGACCACGCGCTAATATTAATTGTATTAATTAATACTGTATTCAAAAAGACACCAAATTAAAGTGGTACCACATAGCTACAAAATAAAAAAAATCTCATAATACCTAAAGGAAAAAGTGGAATTAAGCATAAGTTAAACATTTAAATGTTACCCATGTGTGATAGTCAGTAGGCTGGCTGGCTTTGCTATAGTGTATTCAGCAGTAAAGGATGATGTTCCGAATGTTATCACTTGCTGCCATTTACATTACAGTAAAAACATATGTTTTTACAAACTCCCTAAACACATTAAAGGGGTTGTCTCACTACAAAGATCAGCTTTCAACATGTTGGGAACAATAAATAAAGATGTTTTCCAAATATATTGCGTTCATTTTTTGTTGTTGTTGAGGAACTACAAGTGATTTTATCACCTTCTGAGGGCTTTCTAGTTTCTCAAGTGACTGACCTGTGTACCTCTTCTCCCCTGCTGTTTGTTCTATCTGATAGCAGGGAGGGACATCATCACACAGATCGCAGCACACAGAACTCCTCTGGACAGTGAGAGCTTGTTTGTTATCTGATCTTTCAGACAAAAGCCAGTAATTACTTCTGTTTACTTTACCTTAGAAGCTTCCCTGGTCCTGATAGCGTGAGATTTATTTACAATTACTTCTGTAGCTATGGTGATTTATCGCCGCACAATGCACTCTGCTATGTGAAGGATCCTCAACCTTCATTCATTGACAATCAGTAAGCGATAGCAGATAACGGAGTTGCAAAGGTATCAAACATTTATTAAAAAGTCCCATACATTTAAGACTTAAATTGTAACAGCTTGTTACTTGCGATTTAGTAGTGTTGGTAGTCCATAGTAAGCGGCAGTGATACGTCAATTCACGATTCCATGCTGCAAACGTATAGCCTGACTACTCCATCTTGGAGCGCAGACACTTCTGACAGGAGGGCGTAGCGCAAGACGTGCGCGGCTTTTCGGGAGACACCTCCCCCTTTCTCAAGCAAGTAACAAGCTGTTACAATGTAAGTCTTAAATGTATGGGACTTTTTAATAAATGTTTGATACCTTTGCAACTCCGTTATCTGCTATCTCTTACTGATTAAGCATGAGATTTATCTAATTAGCAGAAGTCTGAATACACAGTGTTTTTATGCTAATTACAGACTGCTTCACCAGGATGTGACAGAACAAAGCAGCATTATTTCATTCATGCATCCTATGAAACTTTGAGATGAGACAACCCCTTTAATAAAGTAAATATACACAGTTACACACATACGGAGCCAAATTTCTATACTGTATATAAAAAGGACATCTCCTTCAATAAAGATTTTGGATTATTTTGGGTTAGTACTCAGTACATTTTTCTTGTGGTTTAGTTGTGATTTGAGTCTTTCCCTACCATTATTGATATTTTTAAATGCTTGTTGGGTTACTTTACATTGAAAAAAATAGATTCTGCAGCAGAAATCCATGTAGATTTGTGCCACAGATACATGCCAGATTTTCTATAAGGAAACATGAACAACCTCTGATACTAGCATACTGGCATATATTGCTTTTAAACTATATAGGGAGGAATGGATGCCTCCATTTTGGTCTCTTGCACCCCGCCCACTTCCACAGGTTGTTATATCAGTGCAGTATGCTTGCAGGGTTGGTGCTTTTTTTATTTTTCTCTCTGGATTATGGAGGTCGGTTGACCCTATGAGAAGTCTGAATTTGACTCTAGTGAGAGGTAAGAATAGAGTAGGACCACCTGCCTTGAGCTCCCGTTGTAAGCCGGGGGTGGCTTAAGCATCTTTTGATCAAAACGTGTGAATTAAGAATCTCAAAGTCTTTTCATGTATTGTAGATAGCATAAATGCTTCTTTGGAGGTTTCAATGTATTGTATAAATTTATCACAGTGGCTCATGTTGTATGATCAAAGTGTCTCATGTTGTATAATAACTCTAATGCATTTATAGACACTACTGTTGAACTTTTATAATTTTATACCACCTGTTGATTGGCCTACTTTATGTCATTACTATGTACTACAATTTTGGTGCAATCTTGGCATATGGTGTTGCATTTCAAGCCATGCCTTTTCTACTAAGGCACACACCTTTGTTACCTAAGGCACAAAAAGTTTTAAAAACACATAAAAAATATGATTTTGTCACAAATTGAGACAGAATTCTGATTCATCTGTGATGGCAGCTTTGCCTCTACATGTTCAGGAGATAAAGCAGTTGGCGCACAACACTGTATTTAATTATACAATACTGGGAGTATATCACAAATACCATATACAATTAGTCAATTTTCCTGAGGCCATAAGCCTTTTTGCATCTTTTTTTTTTCAGGCCAAATACCTTTTGCATAATGTGGCAGAAAACCCTGGAATTTTCAGTCTTGACCCTGTCCTAAAGCAGCAAATTACTGGTTGCAGCAAAAATTTGTTGACCCTTTTGATAAAATCTCTGTTGTCAATAATTAAAGGATTGTCTTGGATTAGAAAAACATTGCTGCGTCAATGGATTGTGTCTGGTATTGGAGATGGGTTCCATTAAAGTGAAGGAGGGTGATCACATACAAACTACAGACAAGTATGGCAGGGTTTTTAGAAGACAGCAGCCATATTTTTCTAATTCTGAACAATACCTTTTGGCTGTGTTCACATCACTTTCAGGCCCTCCATTGCATTAATCAATTGCTTTAATTAATTTAAAAGGGTGAAAAACCTCTATAAACCCTTCCCAGCGCAAGATGTAACTGTACGTTATGTGGCTAGAGTATATGGCTGAGTCTATTATATGTATGGCAGGTAATGGCTGATTATTACAGTGGCGGGGAATGGAGATTATTCTGATTTAGGACCTTTAATCCTTTAGATGCTGTGGTAAACGTGATTGTCACATGTAACCTATTAATAACACCGATGTGGTGGTCTGTTCCACCACCTGATAGCCCAATGCGACAAAATAGAGGGTTGCTGACCATTTGTGATGCCAGCAGGTGCCCTAGGAATACCTGCAGTCCTACCATCTTACTACTCATATTATTCCCTGCCAAAGGAAAGCCTGTGCTGCACTATTACTATTGCAGAACAGTGTACAAACAATCGCACCCCTTAGCGGTCAGGGGTTTAAAATATAAAAGAAATAAGAAAAAGTATGAAAAGTCCACCCTCTGTGGCCATTTTGCAAATAAAACAGAAATTAAAAAGGAAACATGATTTGTATCGCTGCATCCATAAAAGTCCCATGTATTACTTTGCTTATCCTGCATGCTAAATGCTGGAGAAAAAAAAATTCCCACCCCAAAATTGCATTTTTTGGGTTGCTACATATCACAAAAAAATTGGATTAAAAAGTCACGTGTCCCAAAATTATACCAAAAAAATACACTTCAGCCCCCATCAAACAAGACCTCACACAGATCTAAACACAGAAGAATTAAAAAGTTATTGCTTTGAGAAAATGTCCCTGCAAAGTCAATTTAAAAAATAAAAAGTTTTTATACTTTTGAAAGTAGTAAACACAGTGATAGCTCTACAAATTTGGTATCACCAGAATCTTACCAACCTGCATAATTAAGATAACAGGCCAATTTTACTGTACAATGAACCACATAAAAACCAACCTCCACACAAATAAGGCGCGATTGCATCTTTTCACGTTCCATTCCACAAAGAATTTTTATTTTTGTTTCCCTGTACATTACATGGTATAATAAATATCATTGTTAAACAGTTAAATTTAATCTGCAAAAAAAACTCTAATGAGGCTATGTAGGAAGAAAAATGTAAAAAGTTATGGGCCTTGGAAGGTGGGGAGGAAAACATATGCAAGGTAAACAAAAAATCCCAGTGGCAGGAAGGGGTTAATTATCCTTATAATGTTTCTAGAACAAAATCACCATAAAGCAAAAAAAAACATAAACTGAACATGAAAGACGATAATATTACACCAATTACCTTTCTTTCCCTCTGAATTTGATGATTTTGTTATCTTTCGTTTCCTATTAGATTTCCTATGCTACTAACATTCCCGGTGCTTCTAAAATAAATAATGCTTAAAAATTCAGAGTTGGACACTTCCAACCTCCATGTCTCTCTCAGCTGCTAATACTTCATAAGTATTCAAAAGCATGCAGAGATGATGTGAACTGGGGTACATATAAGATTGTCTGAATTCAGCCTATGTAAGTCATTTATCATTCTTCCTCATGCTCTTCCTTATCTCTTAAACAATCTTTTGTGAAAAGCACAGTTTTTGAAACTAAGAATGAATTGAACTTCTAGGTTTTGTAGAGTCTATATTACATTTGCCACATGTGTGATGTTAATGCCTTATGAGCACTTTATCCTGGGATTCTTAAATGAGAACAAAATAATTTTCCGTGTTAGTCTTCCTTCACACACACTTTTTTCATGGCAGTACTTTGGATGAAAAAGAGAAGTTTAAAAAACTACATGCATTTTTCATGCTTTATGCATTGTTTAGTGGCTTTTTTTGTGGCATTTGCTTTTAGGTTTATGTGTTTGTTTGGCGGCACTTTTTCTGTTGCGCTTTTTCAAATCATGATCCAGTGATGGTGATTTGATGATTCCACTTTTAATCACATGCTTTGTAAAGTAAAAAAAAACAACACCAAAACATGAACCCCAAAAATGCAGCATAAGTTCACACATGCAAAAAAATGAAGGTCCTTGGGGGCGAAAAACTATAAACTGCCTGAACAAAAAAGCTACACCTACAGCTTTCTGCAATGAAACAAAACCCAGTAACCACCCCCCTCCCCCTGCCACAAAAGAAAACATATGGAAAAAACTAACCACTCACTAAAAAAAAGAAATAACACTGCAAAAAAATAAAAAAAAATCAATGTATGTATGTATGGCAATTTATAGGTTTCTAATCATGTCCAGCTAACATCTAGTTGCAACAGTTTTACCCCATATGAAATGCAGGTGAAAACACCATAGCAACACTGCTTAAAATACCGTGTTTGTCACCAGCTTAAAGGGTATACTTTACTGGTAAATAAAAGATATGACTGTAGCCTATTAAGTAGCAAAGTAATGACCAAAGTCATTTTTTGAATCCTTTCATCAGTAGCACTGGTTGTTGTGATCATAATCAGTGATGCCATTAGTAATTTCAAGGCCCCATACAGCTGAAGCATCTGAACCTCCCATCCATTACCAGTTCTTATCTTGCACCATATAAATGGGCCCCTTTTTAGTCAGGAGTGCTGCCAGAACTGCCATAATGGTAGCCCCTGATCATAAGATATGTATTTCCTCTGATTAATTTGACGTCATCTTTATTTATTTTCAATATTCCTGTTTTGATGTTCAGTAAAGTCATTCTCTAGGCCTGCAAATAGAGTGGTTATCATTTCAATGTCATTACTGAACATATATTTTACATCTGATACCAATGACAACTTATAAAACATGTCTCAATTACCTGCCATATGTTATACACTAATATTTTTACAGGCTCTGTTCTGAGGGGAGACCTCAATCTTTGAGTCACACACTATTTAACAGTTACTAAGCATGAAATAAAGTATGTTATATGAAAATATGAATTTGGATATATTAATGTCTGATCTTCATTCAAACAGTATATGAAGATAGTGCATAATAATAAATACAAAAAACATAAAAACACAATAGCAAATGATCAATTCAATAGAAAAAAAATCACACGTGCTCCTCTCTTCTATGGAAAAATGCAAAAGGTCAGTGGCTCTAATACTTAGTATTGTCCCTCTGGAGGTGTTTGTTCTGTCTAACAGTGTCTGATATTGACTAGCAAATAATACATATATTTTTCAGGCTTACATGGGGCCAGGTTATTTGTTACTGTATACCATGAGATTGACTAGAAGAAAGCTTTCTATTCCTACAAGGAGATTTTTTTGAGCTTTATGATGAGGGATTATTCTTGCATGCACAGCCTATTTCTAATCTTTCTTGCAGCATTTCAACAGGATTTTTATCCCATCTTTGACTTGGCCGCTTAGCAATTCTCCATTTTTTTCTACAGCAATTCCTTGGTGGATTTACTGGTATATTAAGAGTCACTGTCATGTTACAAGGTCCACTTTCAATTGAGCTTCAGTATTCGAAGGGATTGTATCATATTATTCTCTAGTCCATCACCCTCCGCTACCCTGATGAATTCACTGTGGTTTGCTGGCCAGGCCTCAACACAGGGAAATGGTCCACAGCTCTTGCATTTTTATCACCATGCTGTACACTTGGTATCAGGTACTTGTAAGTGAAATGGAGTCTTTGTTTATCACCAAAAGATTTATTTTGGTACTGTGATCTTTTAACTCTATCGTTGCCTCTTATGAACAGAACTCCCGGTGTTTACCTATGTGTTATTAATAAAATTTATTTTTGCCCTGATGTTTTTCTTGGACAACAAAGATGTTTGTGCAGCTATGCTATAAGATTTGTGAGCCCTTCAAAATTTTCTATATTTCTACATTGATTTTGCCTAAAACTACATTAAATACACAAGTCCTACAAGTAGAACCAAACCCCCAAATGAAACAAAAGAATCAACAATATCAGGTAATTTATTTATTGAGGAAAAGGATCCAATATAACATATCCGTAAGTATTAAAAGTATGTGAACCTTTGCTTTCAGTATCTAAATGTTTCCAGTCATTGATGATTAGTCCTGCAAAATTGGATTGGAGGAATTTTAGCCCATTCTTCCATACAAAACAGTTTCAACTCTGTTTTGTTGGTGAGTTTGCGCTTATGAACTCCTTGCTTCAGGTTCTTCAGCAACATTTCACCTGGAGAAAGGTCAATACTCTGACTTGGCCATTCCAGAACTTTAATTTTATTCTGTCTTAAAGGGGCATTCACACGAAACCACTTCCTGTCAACATTGTCTATTTGTAGCTAGTTTCTGTTTCAGTATGAGGAGGGCCACACTTGTGGCCTTCCTCCCCATTCATTTCCATGGCAGTTCAAAATATGGCTGAGTGATTGTGCGGCCCTCCTCATTCTGTAACATGGTCAACTGGTAGCCAGCTACGAGCCAACCTGTTTAGCAGAAAGTTGCTTCATGGGAACAACCGTTTAACCATTAAAGATTATCTTGTGTGCTTAGGTTTGTTGTCTTAGTGCACGACCTACATTCTCTTTCTTTCTTGTGAACATATGTCCTAACAGTTTTCTTTAGAATTTGTTGGTATACTTCACAATTCATTGATCCATCAATAATGACAAACCATCCTTGTCCAAGTACAGCAAAGCAGGCCCAAAGTATGACTCTACCACCAACGTGTTTCAAGGATGGTATGAGGTTTTAATGTTAGAATTCAGTGTTTTCAATTCTACAAACATAACTCTTCTCACTTATGCTACAAAACTCTATTTTAGTCTAATCCAGTTACAAAACATTGTTCCGATAGACTTCTGGGTTGTCCAGATAATTTTTCACAAGCTGCAGATGGACAGCAATGTTCTTTTTGGAGAGCAGCGGCTTTGACATTGGAATCCTGCCAAGCACACTATTGTTTGTCAGTGTCCTCCTGAAAGTGGGAAAGGCCTTTAGAGGTTATCTTGGGTTCCTTTCCCAACTACTGGGCTATTAATGTCTTGTTCTTGGTGTGATCTTTGTTTGTTAACCACTTCTGGAGGGTACTAATTGTAATGAATTTCCTCCATTTGTACACAATCTGTTTGACTGTGGATTGATGGAGATGGGTTTATAATCTTTTTCCGCCTGATGAACATCAACAACTCTTCTGCTGAGATACTTAAAAATCTCCTTACTTTAGAAAATGATACACTTCTGTATTGTCATTCCATTGATTGAAAACACCTGACTTTAATTTCTCCCTTAAATTATCTGCTCATCCTAAGGGTTCATATATTTATGCCACTCACAGATATGTATTACTGGATCATTTTCCTTAATAACTAAATGACCAAGTCTAATATTTTGACTCATTTGTTTGATTTCATTTTTTTTTTGTCTATTTTTAGGCCTTGTGTGTGAAAATCTGATGTCATTTAAGAGCGAATTTATGAAAATTATAAAAGGTACCAACGTAATGTAACTTTTGGAGCCTTAGTATGGCAGTTCCAACTTAAGGACATACTTGAAGTTCCATGGCTGGAAAACGAACCAGTAGAAGGCAATATAAGCCATAATACTACCTGGGAAAAATTTAGCAGGTGCAGATAGCTAATAAACAGCTGCTGGATGGTAGGTGTATAGATGATCAGTATTTTTGCATTTGTATAATCTCCAGAGTGATTTATTTTTATTTTTTTGCATACTGGTATGAACTGGCACTTATCCAACATGCAGTTCCTTACTAGGCAGCTGCCCCCTAGTGGACGGGTGTGGGAGCTGTTCATTGAGCACCTGCTACATTTTTCCTGTTAGTAGTATTAGTAGCTTACATTACCCCCTACTGAGATTGGTTCATTGTCCGGTCATTGAACTGTAAGGGCATGTCCCCACGGCAAGGGTTTTCGGCCGGTTTTTCAGCCGGTTTGCGGTTTTTCAGACCGCCTGAAAAACCGGCCGAAAACCGGCAAACCGGCCGGTATTTGTCCTGTGCAGTGGGAACGCGCCCTAAGTTTGTGCTTCTAAATAATGTCCCATTTTTCTGTAATGTTTTCTGTAAAATCCTAGTAATGGGACTCACAAGATAATGGGAACCCTTGACTTTTGTTGCGAGTTGATCTATATATATATTGATACATTATCAACTGATACCTCATGTTTGGTATTTTTCCAATATGTAGATTTGCCCTGACACTGCGTAGCAAAGGGTGTCAGTATTTTGTGTTGGACACTTGAAATTTGCTGGGCAGCCCACCAAATTGAATAGTAGAGGTGTTATCAATTTGGTTTAAGCCAGCATGGTGAACCATGGGTGATTGTATAATTGGCACCCTTGATATAGTCTTGCTGTACTGGTAATCATCCTTCCATACCCACTCCAAGGATGGTAGGTGTATGGGTGATCAGTATTTTTTGCATTTTTATGATCTCCCCAGTGATGCATTGTGGCTTTTCTTGCATACTGATGTGAACTGGCATTTATCCAATCTGCAATTCCTTATTATGCAGCTTCCCCCCTAGTGGACGGGTGTGGGAGCAGCTGTTAATTAGCTATCTGCACATGCTACATTTTTCCCAGGTAGTATTGTGGCGTATATTAACCTCTACTTGTATTGGTTCATTGTCCAGTCATTGAACTGTAAGCATGGCATGAAATTTATGTTTTTAAATAATGTCCCATTTTTCTGTGATTTTTTAGGTTTATTTGATTTATGTTATTACAAAGTTCTTTTCTCTTTTTCGTTAAATGGCTTTACCTGTATATACCTTTTGAATAAAAAACAAATATTTATATTGTCAAGTCTATAAAAGTTCCCCAACCTTCCATTTATAAACTTGGTCTCTTATTAGATAACAAAGGGGTCTTTGGGCCATTGTTACCCCTATAACGTGGCCTTTGTATCCATTCATTCCAGCTGCTGTGGGTTCAAGCTGTCAATGTAACAATAATAGAAGGCATGCCCAGTGCTAAAGTGAATGGAGTAAAATGCAATATTTATGATGATACCTATACACAGGAAAAAGGCAGCACTTCCCAAAAAAAATTATATACGGGTGCCAGCAATAAAAAGACCCCCGCCAGAGTCCAGCATATATGCCCTCTTTGGACATGCAATAAAGCACTGTTGATTTTTTTTCACTTGTGAGTGCTGCAAATTTTCCTTTTTTATATGATGATACCTATATATCTCTCTGGCTTTAATGTGACAAGCACTTCTCCGAGATTTTATTTTGTAATGACCTAATTATATTCCAGTAAAATAATTTTGTATGTAAAAAATAAGTACACACTATTGCTTTTAAAAAGAGGAGACCATAAGCACAGTCCTTCATTGTTTGACTATCAGCTCATCCTAAAGAATTTTTAGGTTTGTGTTGACATCTTGTAAGGGTGGAAGAGATTGCAGCAATCTCAAAAACGAAGTACTTCTGGTCCTGTATCTAGAATTGGTAAGACCATAAAACACAAAGTCCATCACCTACTGTGACAGTGTCTATTTATAAATGAAAGGGATCTGAGATCCAACCGGCGGACTATAATATTCAAATAAATGACAAAGAAATTGAAAAGCTAGGTGTTGGAAACTATGAGGCTATATATTTCACCCCCATTAAGAGGTTGTCTCACTGTGTTGTTGAAGAGCCACAGCCGGCTTCAGACTCACGCTTCCTGGTTAGGTTGTAAGTGGTTCTATAGCAGTGGTTGGCATATCTGCTTTGCTATTCCTAGTTGATCCTGTTACAGTGGCATGAGTGCAGAAGGTTTGTAAACTGTAGTGCACAAGGCTACAGAGCTCTTAAGGGTAAAAGCTTTTCAGTAAGTAATGTAAATGAGCTTTGGTCTTTCAAGATAAGGAACACAGCAGAAAGTGACATCACCATCCCAGCCACTGCAGCCTATAAGAGCAGAGAGAGGTGGTTGATAACTAGCTTATGTGCTTGGGAGATAAGATCTGCTCCTAACTGTGAAGAAAAACAAAATCAGAACAGCAATGTATTTGGTAAAAGTACCATAGTACAAGTTATTAGAAGAATGTATTTAATGATTGTTTCACGTGTGGATTGAAGATCTATCAAAGGTTTAAGGTTACTTCTACTGTATTCTGCTATTGGTATATTACTTTACTGCTATTAATTGAAAAGGGTTAGAAGCCCAGTTCATTTGCAGTGGTTTTCCTCATGACAAACATCCTTACCCTTCTGCTTTAGCTGTTTCGAGTTCCATAGGAACATCCACATCAAGTGCTGCATCCAAACTGACTTCAGTAGTGGCAGCTCTGATGTAGATATTGCTTTGCTCGAGTTATAGGATACAAAACATTAGTGTCAAAAACTTATGGACTATAAAGAGAAATAAGTTTGCTCAACCAATATATGTTGGAGTTCGGTAGAAAAGGAAGCCGCTTTCCAATGAGGCAAAGTAGAAAATCCAAAGGAAGCTGCTTTCCAATGAGGCTGCACGTTCCAACAGAAATAGGATCATTTAAAATTTGTCTTCTTTGTTAGAAAATTTCCCTTAAAAGCCATAAACTTCTTGATGTGAAGCCAACCGCCAGATAACACTCCAAAGTGCATTTTAATGTAATAACGCTATCGCATTTCTCAGCCCCATGTAAGTGGGAGGGTGCAGAACCATATAAAAACAAACACATATATGTAAACATATAAAATGCACAACGTTAATAATGAAAAGTTACATCCTGACGGACATTTAAACCGTGCAGCACCCTAGTTCTGAGATCATAAATCCATTAAGACCCCCTAGCCAATAACTTTTTATACTGATCCCTCCTCCTAGATTTAAATACCTTTTATATTCCCATGAAGCCGCCCGTGTCTCCAGCATCCGTCTCCGAAAAATGATGAGACACAGCTGATGATTTTACTGCTTCCGGTCTAATAACATCTGACAGGTGTCTCAGGATGAGGTTTTTCAAGGGACAAGTGGTACACCCCACATATTGCAACTTACAGATGTCACAGTTCATATGGTATATTACGTATCCTGTGTTGCAATTAATGTATGTTTCTACCCAAAAACTCTCACCGCTGGAAAAAGAGGTAAAATCTTTAGAATTCTCGATATATCTGTAGGCCGTGCACTTATTGGGTCCACACTTGTGAAAGCCCTTAATGTATGATCAAGATTTTTGGAGCAAGTTACTATAAAAAAACTAGGTGACAAGTATGTCCCAAGAGTAGGTGCCCGTTTGTAGTAGCATGTGTATATCATGAGATACATATAACAGTGGTGAGTGCGTTTTTATGATAATGAGTTAAAGGACAACATGTATGAACGGGGCTGGACCAGATATCTGGCATCTATTCAGCCCGATATCTGGCGCAGCCCCATTCATACATGCGGGAGGTGGGGCGCAATAGAAGCGTAGCGATGCTACATACTTATAGCTTCTCTACTGCAATTCTAGGCGCATTACAGCTGGAGCAGGTAAACCACTTTCAAAGTGGTATACCTGATCCAGAAATGTCGCCCTAGCACTACCATGCGCCTGACTTATGACCTGCTGTAGAGGGGGTTCATAAATCAGGTGCATTCTATGCCATTAGTATGCGGCAAATATCATGCAAGTCGCCCAATCTGTTTATATCGGGGAAGCCTAACACAGAGAAGTTGCCTG
The DNA here is from genome assembly GCA_025379985.1 of Phyllomedusa bahiana. NCBI lineage: Eukaryota > Metazoa > Chordata > Amphibia > Anura > Hylidae > Phyllomedusa > Phyllomedusa bahiana. Next base: position 165,677 of record JAODAL010003728.1, read on the forward strand.
GCTCAAAACTAGATCACTTTGTTTTATTATAAATACTAAGAGCGACATGTATGATCCGGCTTTGCGCTTGTTTTCAGGCGTATATTGCGCCTCACTGTGCCGGCTCCGCTGTCGAACGCAGTAATGCGCTGTTAGGCGCAAGCTTTGCCACTTTCGTATGCACCTAACATGAATGGGTGTTCTGGGGTGGGACGCACCACATTCGAAGTCTCCAACGCATGTATGAATGCGGGTCGGCAAAGTGAGACAAAAAAAGCTCCGGCAGGCAGACCTATTTCAATGTGGTCTGTCTGTCGGAGGCGTCGAAGTTTGCCTCGCATGTATGAGCGCCGACATACATCAGGCGCAGTTTTCACGGAAAAAACGTGAAAACAGGTGCTTCGACGCGCCGATCTTCATACATGTCCCCCTGAGCTGATGATGTGTCGTACGTGTGTGACATTATCTGCTCAAATACACAAAGTCATTTTTACTTCAACACAATGTCACAATGGCTACGACCCTATGTAAACTGAGATTCAGAGTGCAACAATTCAGATCAAGAAAAGAAATAAAAACTTTTCATGTTTTTCAATTGATTAATAAGAATACATCTTTACTAGCAAGAACCTGTAGACATCTAAGCTGTAAATACATCCTAGAAAGGTTGACTGCTCTTTTCTTTTTAAAAATGACATGTTATGTATGTGATTCTATACTTATATACACCCAATATTCATAATTGTATATTGTCTAAGAATTACAATACTGGTACACAGCATCAGGAAATCAAAAGCTATTTTTTTTTTTCTAAATATGATTTTTAATTGGATTTTCAAATACAAAACTGAATATATGTAAACAAGGCATATTATGATCAATATGGTTACCATATAAAGATAAATCCCATGAACAATAAAAGTCTGTACATTGTATAAAGTAAGGGGACATATGAGTGAATGGCTATATTGTCTCTGACGTTTAGTCTGCGGAGACACTGATCCAGCCGCAAACTATAAATCAAAAACCAAAATGAACACAAAAATGGAACCAAATACAAAATGGTACTTTAGATATATTAAAAACGACAAAGATGTATCCAAGTCTCAAGTTCTATTAAGCTACAGAAGGAGCCGATATGATGCCTTGAGATCCGTTCTAGGAAGTTTTCCATTTGGACTTGGGAAAAGATGCAAAGTATAGCTGCAAAGTGTATCCACAAAGTGGCTGGGATTTAAAGGGGTTGTATCATTTCATTGAATGGTCTTCAGAATAAGGGGACAGTGAAAACAAGCAACTTTGCAATTGGATGTCATTTGCAAAGCTGTCTTGTTTTCACAGTCTCCCTTATCTTCGTTTTCTGTAAAAACTGTTCCCCAGTGCCGGTCGGATTACACCTCCTTTTATTTCATTGGCTGACGGCTCTACTAATTTACATTCTGTTCGGACCCCAGTCGTATTCACCGGAGTGTGCATTCCTGCCGCTCTCACTCAGATTAAGGGGCCGGCAACAATTTCACTATATACAGCCACCAGCTTCTCAGTGACACTGCAGCTGCTTCTACAATCAGAAAACAGAAGAATTGTGCCTCGGTGCCTAATGCTTCTGCGTGTAAGAAGCCGGCAACAATTTCACTCTATACAGCTAGTAGCTCCTCAGTGATACTGCAGCTGCTTCTACAATCAAAAAACAGCAGAATTGTGCCTCGGTGCCTTGTGTAAACATAGAAGGGGACGGATATGTGCTGTGGATGAGTTCATAGAAGACTGGATTCAACTGTAACAAACCTCCAGCTGTGAGAGGAGAAGAGATCAGTGTTATGAGTTTATAGAAGACTGTCTAGACTGAACGCAGGTATGTGGTATGTAAACAGCTCTTACAAAATAAAACTGCATAGGGAGAGGACAGTGACATGTGGACTCAGATAGGGGGGGAACACACTGACTCGGGAGCGAGCATGAACAGTGAAGGGGGGAATGATGTCATCCCCCTTCAGTTAAGAAACACCCAGCTGGGAGGGGAAGAAACGTCCCTAGATTTCAAGGACTGAGAAAATCAAGCTTCAAGAAAACAGCCGAACTGATGAAGCAATGCATCCCCTTTAAGTCCTACAAGGTGGGTATGAATTAATTTTGAGAAGGTGGATGGCTGACTTCTAGTTGACCCAGCTGAAAAGCAATTATTAATTTACCAGTATCAATATTAATTTTGTAAAAGGTGACAAAAGTATCTGCCGCCATATTAGTTACAAATATGAGGAGTCTTAAAAAGTTGTAGTAAAGATTAAAAGATTTTGTACGGAGGCACTTTATCAGTTGAATTCAGCCTTCTATGTCATCATTTTGTAAAAAAAAATTAAGGAGAGGGATGGATGCTCTGTGTACCTGCTGTCAACTCTAAAAAGCACATAGGATATTCTGTTTCTCCAGCTGGACAGGTGAGCACAATGATGGATGCACGATTGATGATAAATGACTAAGACAGAGTCTGATGCCTTCGGGCTAAAGCCTGTCTGAGCTGACAGTCAGCCTTGAACCCCACTGTATATTATAGGGCTGATTGTGGAAAGATGGAAGCCCAAATCTTTTTTGACTGAAT